>JAGDQP010002061.1:63653-110411 GCA_022664845.1 Lepisma saccharinum | reverse complement strand
GGGAGGGCAAAGGAACCCAAGTGAACGTCGAAACCTTCAAATTGTCCTTTGCTTTCAGTTTGTTTATGATATTTACAATAAAAGTGGAGAAAGTGAAGAGATTTTACAGAGGGCTCTTTGTTTTGTAACGGGGTTAGAGATGTTAGCTTGGCCATCAGTTTTGTGTGTCCAAATGGCTAATTTTAAAATACCGGTACGACCCTAACGCTACAAGTAGTAGCAGATGTGGTCATCTTTATTGGGTAACATTACGCTTCCAAGACAAAAGGGCTGGCGGGAGGGGGAACATCTGGGGATTTCTGTTTTCCTGGCCGGGCTAATCTGCCCCTAGTTTCAAATTTTCTGGAGTCTTCAAAAGTACCTTCGGAGCCGTACAACCGTTTCACGGAGAGGAGAGTTTTTTCTGAAAGAAACCCTGAGCAAACACAAAGCTAGCTAACATGACAATGCTTCTGAGAGTTATTTGCATTCAGTTAATACAGTATTTAAATTTTAGTCTGACCGATTCTGTCAAGTAATTTTTGTTTATCTACAGAGCCAAAAATGAAAGTATAACGAACTACAGCAGGATTTAGCCTGGCCCGGCGAGGCCCGAAATCCACCCCTGGCCCTAAAAGTTCGACTCTTAGGTCTCCACGTAAGAAACAACATTTTTTTCGCCATTGTGGTACTAACACTCACGATCGTACAGGGAGGAAACACACTAACACAGAATCACAGCTTTAAAATAACACAGCTTCAAATACTTTCCAGCCTGGAATCCAGGTGACGAATAGCTAACAACGTGGACTACCAACAACAGAATACGCCAGATGGCAACATAATCGTCTTAACTTAGATAGTTATTGTTCGTTTCGCCCGAGCTAATCACACGTGAACTTCAATGTAAGGCAAACGAAGAGTCAATAGCCGTCAAAAACGCTGCTGTCCACTTTCCCCTCCCAGGCTCCATTGTCTTTTGTTCATGAGATTCCAGAGAAAAAAGCAACGGTTGGCGTCTTCCTACATTTTTCTCGTGCGCTCGTCACAGAAATCTCTTAAAGTGAAACTGTCTAAAATAAGGACATTTTTTAACATTATTTGAGAGGCATAAGCATCCATAACCACCCTAAGAAGGATCCTGAGCTTTTGTTGAATATCTATGACGTATCAAAACACAAAAACTGTCCGTAAAACTGACGAAATCTTAGTTAAAAAGTTTAAGGAAAATGTTGCGCGGGTTGTCTGCCCTCCTGCTATAAAATTTTCAAAGTCAGTCCAAAACCTCAGGACGACCTCTGAAAAATCTAAAGAAAAAAATCACACGAAATCTCGGCCACCAAAGCGCACTTTTTATCACCAGGGCACTGGAATTTTCAACAAGAAGTTTTTTTCGATACACTCTATTGTACGTAGCTTTTAAAATATTTAATTTTTACTGCGGTGTCCCAAAACTTTAAGATCTTTATTTGTCTTTTATTGCAGATATTGTATTCTGTATGGGAGATGATGATAAACCGTTGGAGCTTCCCGCGGATTTTCTCCAACTGGGTGCGTCGAAAGTGAAATACCCTGTAAAAGACATTGGAGGATGGTACTGCGTGGTAATTGGAAACCAGAATTCTTTCATACGAAATTCAACACGTCCTGTGGGTGCTTTGGTGAAAAAGATGCAGCAGCTCGAGAGCATTGGATACAAATCTTTTGTTGTAAGTACGCGTGATCTTAATCAGTTGTTACTAGCGAATTTATCTTATGTAGTGTCTGCCCTAAGTAGACGTGGGCATTCCCCCGAAGCTTCACTCACTCGACGTTCATTACCTCAAACTCACGCCTCCTCATAAACTTCAAGGACCCAATCATGAGTTCATTGGTGCTTGCAGTCATCAGCGATGTGTGAGATGATGAAACGTGAGTACTGAGCTTGGAGAGTTTGAACGTCTTTGACATAGGATAACTTTTGGAACTACTATTGTATAGGCATAATTTTGGCTGTCTCGTGAAGAAGGGATCGAGCGGCCATAGCTCAGTTGGTTGAGCGTTAGCTTTGCATTCGGGAGGTCTTGGGATGGTACATTCAGCTTAGACCATTGCCGACTAGTGATGGCCATTTTCGAAAAAAAGTGTTTTTCGATTTTCGAAAGTAGAGTTTTTCGTTTTTCAAAAAAAAAAAAAACGTTTTTTGAAAGAAAAAAAATCGCATCGTCTTTTTCGTTTTCGAAAAATTCTTGTTTCGATAAATTGTGGCCATCCCTATTATAAAACTCTTATAATTTACAACAGAAAGCAGTCTAATTCGTTTTTACTAGGTGCGTAAATATGAAACCGGAATTTATGTACAGAAAAGACACAGTGATTGGATGACAATGCTAAGAACTATTTTATTCGAAGTATTGGCCATCGCCAGCGATACATTTCTGCCACCGTTCTGGCAATGTGTGGATACCAGACCAAAAAAACTGTGCCTCTTGTGCTGCAAACCAGTCATCAAGCCATTTTCGTAAGATGTGAAGCGCTGGTCAGCAAATGCGTGTCCCATGGATGCAAATAAGTGAAAATCGGAAGGCACCAAGTCTGGTGAGTAAGCCGCATGTTGAAGGATTTCCCAGCCAAACGTCGCAATCGTTTCCTTGACCGGTTTTGCTGTGTGGGAGGGTGCATTATCGTGATGCACAATCACTTTTAGTTGTCTTTGGTCATATTCTGGTCGTTTTTCACGCAACGTTTGATGCAAATCGAATCATTTGTTCTCGGTAACGTTGGGTATTAACGGTTTCGCCAGGTTTCAGCAGTTCATAATAAATCACTCCCTTCTGATCCCACCAAACACAAAACATTGTCTTCCGTCCATAGCGATTTGGTCTTGCAGTCGATCTCGCCGGTTCTCCTGGAGTTACCCATGATCTTTTATGCTTAGGATTCTCGAAATGGATCCACTTTTCGTCACAACTCGATGGAGAAATTATTTCCTTTTGTACCTGGCGAGCAGAATTTCGCAAGTGGTTTTTCGGTTTTCCTGCTGTCGTTCAGTCAATGCATGTGGAACCCATTTTCCCACCTTCTGAATCTTGCCCATGGCTTTGATTCTCTGAAAGATATTGTGATCATGCTAGCAGGCTTTCATACAGAAAAACACAGTGCAAAGGCGATTGGAGATATCTTGCAGGGATCAGGATGGATTGAAGCTCTTGTCGAAGCTGGTTTAGCCTCTCAAGGAATCGCATATGGTATTCTAAAAGCCGTACATGTCACAAAGACTAGATACTCACATCAGATAACATACGTAGCACTTCAATGAAGCTTACGAAGAAGTATCACCGGAAACTGAATTTAATACTTGGGTTAAGAACAACAGTATGTACCCTACGTGTGCGTATTGGATTCTTGTTATGGAATTAGAGGCTCTGTTGCTGATCTTTGTACGTGCTCATAGAGAGGGAAATTTTGAACTTTATGTTGCAGCCTTGGAACATCTCGGAGGTCTCTTTTTTGCATGTGACCACTACTACTATGCCAGATGGGTTCGTATCCATGTTAATGACAAGAAACGATTACCAAAATCGGTCCTTAATGAGTTCAAGATTGGAAGGTTCACTGTCAATAGATCTAAGAAACATTTCTCTTCCATTGCAATCGATCAAGGCCATGAACAGCTAAACAAGACTAAAGAGAACAAGGAGAGTAATCGGCTTAACGCAGGATTTAATTTCTCTTCTGAACTGGTCTACGTTTGCTCCTGAAGGAAATAAGCGACTTGAGGACTTTAAAATTTCTTCTGGGTATGAAGACAATGAATATAATGAGTGTGACTACTTTCATCATGATGAAATGGCAAAAGGACAAGAAGATTTTCTATGTGATGTAAAGAACATGATTGAAGCGATTCGGAAGAATGGAAATCCATTTCTCGAGTTCGGTAATGAACTAGTGAATCCTCAAGGAGACATTAGTGAAAACAAAGAATCAGTGTCAATCCTATTGGATAAAGGTAAACAACAATATGACAGTTTCGTGAATGACGTCCTCATTAGAAGAAGAAAAACCATTTGACACCCCAATACAGAAAAATAATTTTTGCTGTTCAAAACACCAAAGCGTAAGCGGGTACAAGAAAAGCAAGTGAGAATATTAAGAGAAAATGTTTCTCTTTTGGGCCAAATGTACATGGCTACACAATCAAGAAAAGGTAATATGGACGAATTCTTTGCTCATGAATTTCAAGAATACCCTCCTTCAATTGCAAGCAACGTTGACAAGATGTTCCAAGAAATCTGACGTTCTTGTGTGCCTCCGGAATGAGGTTCAGGCCAAAAGCAGCCGATGTCATTTCAGCCGAGCTTTTAAATTCTCTTGCTATTATTTGGGATGGTGAAGCCTTAATTCATTTTCTGACTCCTACGGTCGGTTCAATAACATTTGAAAACTACTTTTATATGTGTTTCTTGAGGCAAATTAAAATTGAAATGAGGAAAACATTGGCATTACTTGTTGTCTGGGACACTTATTTTGAAACTTCCATAAAAAAAACGAGACACGTGAAGATCGAGGTCATGGAATGAGACAGAAGGTAGGCCCAAATGTGAGGATACCCAAAGATTGGTCAATGTGTTTGCGTCACTCACAAAACAAACAGGAATTATTTAAATATCTAAGTGACGAATCTGTTTCAAACCTTAAAGATGTACAAAGTGATTTCTACATAACTACAGGCGATACCGTTTGCCATGTTGGGCCTGGAAATAAGATGACAGAAAGATGCAACCATGAAGAAGCTGACACCAGGATTGTGTTACATGTGCTGCACTCATTGAGACAATCAAGGAGCAAGGATAATACTAGTACGGATCGTAGATTCCGATGTTGTCATTTTAGTTTATCATTTTAACAGCTTCTTAGCAATTGCAGAAGACTGTCAACTGTTGATACATTTCGGAACAGAAAATAAAAAAAGAATAATTGACGTAGAGAAGATTATAGCAGCCCTCGGACCACTTAGAAGTCGTGCTGTGCCACTACGGTATGCTCTCACTGGATGTGACTCAACTTCTTCAATAAGAGGAATGTCGAAAAGTATGGCATTTAAAGCATGGAAGAGGAGTCCTGAGTCACTAACTGAAGCATTGATCCTTTCGCTCTTCTGGATTTTGACGCACCCTAATTCAAATCTATTGAACTGTTTTTTTATTAATCTATATGGAAATCAGGAAGAAGACACCATCAACGGTTTAAAGAAAACAATATTCTGCCACAAAACCCAAAATCCAGAAAACCTGCCTCCTACACAGAATGCTCTTCTGCATCATTACAGACGTTCTATTTACCAAGCAAGTATTTGGGCTTCTGCAGACATGACCAAAATTACACTTCCAGATCCTTTCAAATATGGGTGGAAGGAAGAAGTAAAATAGACTCCTACCAATACGGATCAACATTCCCATTGCTGCTAGTACCTGTCAGGAGATGGTCAAGTGTGGATGCAAGAAGAAGTGTTCACAATCATGCGGCTGCACGAAGACATTATTAAATTGTACTGCACTTTGCAAGTGTTCATGTAAACATAAATGATTGGCCTTATCTTATAAAATGTAACAGTTATTACTTACTATTATAGTAGTTTGCTAACGTTGTAACGGGAAAGTAGAACTAAACGTAGTTTCTCCCAAAATGAAAAATAATGTTTCCATAATTAGTATGTCAGAGCTTTAAGATACAAATAATTACAACGCAAAACAATATTGCTAACTGAAATATTGTGAAACTTCATTCTGTAAAAATAAAATTTTGTCAACACTCGCATTTCTTATATAATTTTTAACTCCGAAAATGGTATCCAAAATTTGTAGATAACAGTATTATATAAAAGGGATTCTGGACCATTACAAATTCATTTTGTAGAAAATGCAATTAACTTGCTTTACTTTGGTGCAAAGAAAAGAATACGATTCTATCTTCTTTCTGTGGGAAGTTATACGGTTTTAAATATTTTACTAGAATATTTACGGGCGGCCATATTGATGACGTCATAAGTTTCGGTTTATTAGAATGTCACTTCTCCCACCCTATATTATTAACTAGGTAACTAAAGACTAAATCTGCAGTGGTGGAGCATCTTTAACTCTTATTTAATGATACACGTATAACATACCTATAAATTACAGCTACGAAGCCGCCACACCATGTCTCATATAAAATCATATAACGACCTTATATTAAATGATATAGAAAATATATTGGTACCGTTTTGTAGATCATAATATCTACATTTTTTGTTACTACAATATTTTTAGAATTCTTGATAATTACGGAGTTATTCAGATTCA
Source organism: Lepisma saccharinum (assembly GCA_022664845.1). Lineage (NCBI taxonomy): Eukaryota > Metazoa > Arthropoda > Insecta > Zygentoma > Lepismatidae > Lepisma > Lepisma saccharinum. The sequence continues at coordinate 104,112 of JAGDQP010002061.1, read as the reverse complement.
AAATTAAAAACGAGTGTCAAAAAAAAAAAAATACTTTTTTCAAGTTTGCTTCAATATATCTCAAACCATATACAGATACTGCAACTAATTGTGTATAATTTGCAGTTCATTTACTTTACTTTGGAACAAACACGGCGGTTTTATCTCTATTCTGTGGGAAATTATAAGCGTCTTTACGGGCGGCCATGTTGATGACGTAATAACTCTCGATCTACTGGAACGTCAGTTTGGCCCTCCCTCTATTGTTGGTGTATATGATCTGCAGTGGTGGCGAAACTTTTACATTCACGGTAACTCCCACTTAATTATTCATACCTACTACACTGGGTGAATGAGAGTTTGATATTCTTGTGCAAAAGAAACTGAGATGGTGGTTCGCCGCTGCAAGTTGTATGTGCAGTTTCCAATGCGTGAAAATGGTTCTGGAGAGTTTTCTTGGAACATCTCAGATAAACTGGAAAGTGTCTGTCTGAGTGATGATTTATATTACGAATGCAAGTTTTGATTTTTCTTGATTAATAATCTGTTTTCACGGAAGTCTCAATCAAAAGGAAGACTTGAAATAAGCATTTCATCCTCTCGTTATCCTGTCTCCTGGAGGTTTTATCCAAACATACCGTTCCGTTAATATTTGTTTTGATTTGGCGGCTTTGATGGTTCGCTAAAACTAATATTGCAGATTCGATCTGAAGTAATTTATTTCTGTTGAATATGTTAGGTTTTTGTTTTTGGATTCAATTTGTAAGGCCTTTAGGCAATGGCAGATCCCCTAGAAAACCTACTCCATAAGCCCACATGGGACGAGCAGGGTTCGAACCGACGACCCAAAGCACCAGATGTGAGCACTACCATTGATCTACCGCGGCCCCTTTTAGGTTTTTCGTATTTGTGGAACAGGTAAGATGTTGGTCGAAAGCCTCACAACCACGTCAAGGTCTCTTACCTTCTGTGAGGGCCTCTAGTGTTTTTAAAGTTGGTAGAGGGGCGCAAGATCGTTTGTACCGTACGATCTTGCGTCGGAGAACCAACTCACACAGCATTTGGTCGACTGTGTGTACGCGGCTGGTGTTCTCAAATGTCTGTGTTTTCTCGTTCCTGTGGAAGTTAACAGATGCTTCACTAAACCTGACTTGGCAAACCCCTTGCTATTTCTGGGACCATGATAGCGAGACGCTTGCCAGGTACTCTTTAGCAAATCATTTGTTAAATTCCGGGATACTGAGAAGTTGTGTCCGGTCGCGATTGCCGACAAATGGCTCGCCAAAACTGATCTGGCAAATACCTTACTATTTCTGAAGCCATGATAGTGAGATCCTTGCCGGGTACTCTTCAGCAAGCCATTTGTTTATTTACTTGTGTCGGACGCACGAGAATTGTGTGTATATAGGAGTGTACATATTTTTAGAATATTGAAAAATGTAGCCATAGATTCAGTGATAATAAAAGAGTATTGTTAATAAAATATGGTATTTGTTGTACTTTGTTGCACGGTTATGTTAGTACATTGATACTTGACGATTGTTAGCTCTGCTAGTTATACAGTACAACAATGCAGTTTGTTTGAACTGAAAATTCTTATTTTCTTATAAAAACAGGCTGGCAAGGCTATACACTTAACTTTATTGTAAAAAGACACAGCAAACGTTCAGTTTCAGTGTTCTAACATCTTCCTCAGACTAAACACTAATCAGCACTCTCAGGTTGTGTTGATTAGTGTTTCGTCTAAGGAAGATGTTGGTAGAACATTGAAACTGAACGCTTGCTGTTTTTACAATGAAGTTAAGTGTATAGCCTTGTTAGCCTGTTTTAATTAAATTAAATATGGATACAAGGCCTCAATATAATTATATCTTAATTTTTATAGCATCAGTATATTAAATGCCAAAAATCAGAGACGTCATTTATATCAGCTAAGTCTGTATCATCTGTTTGTAGACAGTGTTCGGAAGAGTACACGGGGTCTAACCTAGACGTGGCAAGCTACTTTCTATGTGAGGGGCAATGTATGCGTGGTCGCGTAACGGAGCGCCATCAGAAATAATGAATATAACTACTATATCAACCAGTCTGCGGTCGAAACCAATAGCTAAAAGTCATAACACACATAATTTAATATAGCTTTTATCTTTCCACGGACTGCACAAAATAACATGCGGCCCGCGGACCAGCTGTTGCCTGCTCTAAAGCATTCAAGGGTTATTGTTTGAATACACACACCATCCAGTGTGGTTATCTCTGTGATATCATGACGTGGGATGTTGTGACCAAACGTTTTTGCTCAAACCTGTCTATCCAGAGTTCAAGGTTATTATTTTTTCCTGAATAGAAGTTTAAATTAAACACTACCGTATCATTTGCCTGTTTCATTCAAATTGCGGTAGAAAATATTAACTTTTTTTTTTCTTTTTTAAAAAAAAAAACAGTTTAGGTACAGTAAGGGATGTTACAAGCTGCGTAACCACACTGACTTATAGTTATTTGTAATGAAATGCAGCCAACATCTTTTGTTTGTCAAACATGTTGTTTCATTATTTGACCATTTTTCAACTCTTCCGCATTTAATCTTTGTAACCTACAAAAGCTGAGCCAGTTAATCGCTCGATTAACCTAAAATTGCAAATTATGGCTTCAAAGTAGTTTTTAACCCATAAGAAGAGAACATAAAGTCAGAATGACTCACATTATGTAGTTTTCGAAATTAAATTAAACCAGTCGTCTATTGAGGTTCTGTGTTACATTTTTTAAGTGTAATTTATGGCATTTAGGCATCTAAGGCTCAGACCAGGATAGGGAAGGGGAAAAGATTCGGGAAGGTGTCGGCCAGGACCCATGTTGAAGGTGTTATCCCAGCATTTGCCTGGTGTAACTGAGCAAAAACCTCAACTTAAGATGGTTGGCCGCTGGGATCGAACCCAGAACCTCCCGAATGCTACGCCAATCTATCTTCCATTCGTTTCAACTTCTGTGATTTGAAGTTTCGAAAATATTGTACTAATTATTCAGAAATTTGAAGAGAAAAAAAAAGAGAGAGACAAAATGTAAAGTAAAAAAGAATTGTAGTATATTTTCACGTTCATTGTGTTCGTTTACTTGTGTCACTATTCCAGAGTGTCTACCACCCTGGAAAACTGAGGAAAATTCAGGAAAATTTATGAGGTGCACCTGTCCACGATTGGTAAAGAGCACTGCCCCGGCAAGGCGGAAGTCGTGGGTACTATTCCCACTGCTGACCGGATTTTTTCACTTGTGAAATACCAATAATGTAAAAGATGCTTGGACTGGGCTGTGGAAGGATTAAAAAAAAGTGTCATTGCGTATTATTTACATGTTCCACTATACTAAGAACTCAGGGAATTTGGAAAAATTATCATGGAAAACCTGGAAAACTCAGAGAATTTCAAGTCACAAAATCAGTAGACACCATGATCACAACTGATGTTAGAATTGTTGATACATTAAATGATAGAACTGTCTCTTTTGTGTTTGGCGATAATGGCACTTGGCTTTTCGAAGACAGAGATCGGTTACAAAGACTTGTAATCTAAACTATAACTAAACTCCGAACTTGTAGTTTGCTTGGAATTAACGTGGACTCTGAACCTGGAATGAATGATTATTATGCTTCTGTCTCTCTCTATTTATACAGACATTTCATGAAAGATTATTAGTTCAGGTATGTGTTGCTTCCGTTCTGGCAGTCACTCAAGGCCCTAACTGTACCCATGATTAATTCTTGGTAAATGCTGCAAGGTCTTATGAACGTTTGCGATAGGACATCCGTTGTTATGATTGCTAAGTGATGGGAAATATTGGAAGATCCGAGGTTACCTGGCGAGTTCTGAACACGTGGCTTTCGCTGTATGGGAGAGTTAACAGCTGTTATTTGTCGCACTTGGGAATGAAAGTTTGTTACGTATGAATTAACCTTCGCTTGTCTGGAGTATGTAGTTCTTGACTATTTGCGTTATGCAATGTAATTTTAACAAGGACGGCTCTCCTGCCATTTTATTAATAATAAAACATACATTGAAATGTATACTTAAGAAAAAAAAGTAAAAATTAGAAACTAAGGTTTGTGTCATTCATGTTTATAAGAGGAGACCACATCAAACGTTAATGAATTAATGAAACTTTGAGAGCCACTCGCTCATTCGGTGCTGGTGGCATGTCTCTGTTGTGTTTTGTGGTAATGGTATGAACATATCATAACTTCATGCACATGTTGTATTTCGGTTTACATTGTGAACTATTGATATATTTTAATGTGATAGCCTGCATGTAAAAATTGACGAGTTTATACTTTTTTATTTCAGATTCCGTGGTTTGAATGGTCGAGTGTGGCAGCAAGTGAAAGACAGGAATACCTTCAACAAAAGCTCTTTGGGAAAATTCTGGAAGCAGAAACGGTAAAAGCTTGAAGATATGAGGGTTTCAGAAAACCCGAACAAACACGGTCGTAATTCGTAGTTATAAATCAAAAAACATTATTACAGTTTTTCTTTTCTGTTGTGGTAATCACTTGTTACTTGCGCACACACTCACTCTATCCGCTTGTTGATACAAGAAGTAATACAGATAGCAAAGAAAATATCCTTTCTGTAGTATTCGTTAATTGTTTCTATAAAAAGTTTGATTTGCATAGTAATTAAGTTTAGTTATGAGTGTTAGTGAAAACTTTTTTTAAACACGCAGAGACAACTAATTGACAGGACGACATTAGAAACCTTATTTTAAGGTGAGTCATAATAGTTGTAATTTTGTAGTGTTATGAAGTTTGATAGGTTCGCGTAATAGCAATTTATATCGATTTTATTCGGACTGCTAGTTAGTTAGTTATTAACTCTTTATTTAAATATCATTAATAGAAATTATAGATTACATGTGATTTAAAGTGCTGATTTCGAGAACATGACTAAGATCTTAAAGTCAGAGTGATTTGATTATTTTGTTGGATGTGTGTCCTCGGATGAATTTAGTAGTGTCTTTCAGTCGGTATAGTCGTTACAACGCTTAGTATACGTCAATATCTACGAGAATCAACCAGAAATGAGTCTCAGTTTTAGATTGAAAATGTAACAGTAAATATTTATAAAACCAAACTTTTTATTTTACATCTAAATTCCAAATTCTCTTTCCACAAAGTCGCTTTAGACATATAGGCACTTATCACACACGTGACAAGTTTGTAGGTTCCCTCGTCATATAGTCGCGCCGTCAGTCCATTTGGGTGTATTTCGGTAAGTGTGACGCTGACCCTGTTTGGTAATTCATTGACACAATACACAAATAATCCATGAAGACAGACGGGCACCCGCTTCGTTAATCATCATTGATGTTCCGTTTCGATTACCCATAAACCTCCTTGAATACACTGAGTTTGTCATTGTCGTGTATTCTTTGCGTTCAGAAAGTTTAATCATAATCTCACTTCGTACGTGGCTGATTCTTTTGACAGTGATGAAACTCACGGAGTGTGACAAACAACTAAACGAGACTGACTTATCATTAGCCAGCTTTTTTTACCTGCTTGGAAGCGATGCGTAAGCCAGTACTACATTCGGAACGACTCTCATAGGTGTATGTCAAGCTTTACTTGTTTCATTTCGGAGGGTAAAAACCAGAAAGTCTTGACAGACATACCGTAACAGTTTATCACACCTGATATTAGCAAACTTGACTTGTGCACTCCCTCGATTGCTATTTACATTAATTTCCTCCGTGCCTGACCTACCACACAAGTTTATTTTCTCATTTCCAGTTATTTATTCATTAGTTCTTAAAACATAAGAACTGTAAGAGTAAGCCTTCTTAGTAAATGAATAATTTTGAATCGGTACAGCACTACCTTTCGTGCTACAGACAGCGTATGTCAGATTATCATTAGCCATTAGAGAATTCATTCTTGAATATTGTAATTCTCTACATTTCGGGTCTCTTGTTATATGATTGAATTTTCCACATACATGTACATTTTTGGGGGTTATTGGCATTCCCAGGGGGTTATTTCTATGTACTTTGAAGACGCTTTTTTCCTTTGCATTCCTGTTCAGAACAATAATATTGTTTCATAAAAAGCACACATATTTTTACCGTATTTACGCGAATGTAAGACGCACCCCAAAGATTTGTTGGCGAAAATTAACAAAAAAAAATGCCTTTTGAGCGCAAACTCGAGTAATATGGTAAATACTGATGCAAATCTTTTACTATATTTCCAGGATCTGTATAATAAATCTGCTTCTGTATGGAAAATTAATTCCCTGATTTTGTTCTTAAGGATTCAATTTAATATTTTTTAGTGTTGAAGTACAATTTTTTTTTACAGAATCGGGACCCCCGTTCCTTCCAAAGCTCAATCCAACTTCTCAGTTGCCTGAAAATACGTAGACACTGGGAAGTCATGAACCTCGCCTTTTCACCGTATGGGTCTGCTAAAAATATATTAAGTATACCTGAAACGAGTTTAATTAATTTTAAAATGATATTTTATCGTGGTTAGATCGTCCAGAGGACGGTTACACGCAGAGCAGTCTGATGAGAGAAAAAACGTTCATTGTTCGCTAGATCATTGTCTTTCATACCCTTTCTTTGGTTCTCGTTTGTGTATAGGCAATTGTATGCGGGTTCAACAAATCATGACTCGAGTTTTGCCAAGTTCAGATACTGAACGTCAGAACCATCTGAACAAGATACTACTGATTAAGGTTTACGTGCCTTTGATTTGCCAATTACAGTGGTTCTCTTTTCTCATTGTGTTTCTGGAACCAGAGCAGGAAAACTAGCATATGACGTCAGAGACTTAGGTTATGTGGTAGTACATAACGGGTCTAACTGTTCATCTGATTATTTTCTTTTTGCAAGAGACTATTATCTTTCTTTACAATGGAGGCGTAAGAAGTATATACATAGAATTGCTTAATGATGGGTATACCTTTGACGATCTTGATAGCGATACTATATGGAAGATTATCGCGAGACATAAGCTCGACCGCTTCTTCCTGTTTCTTAATTCAACACAGTTTGATTCGCCCATGATGTGATTGGGGAGTCGGATAGTATACATTTGTAAGGCTGAGGAACCCAAAACTTGCTTTTTCTCCTTTCCCCCCAGATTCATGTTATTACTCAAATCAAAAGTTGATGACCATACGCGCTTTCATTCTAGGTACGTTAATAAAATATTTAATTGTTGTGGAACATAAAATAAAACAAAAACTCAACGAAATTTTATAAGTAACACAGGCAGTCAGTGATGTAATGATCAACATACTTATCCTCATCATCATCATCATGACTTGGAGTTTACTTTTTGTCTGCTGCGAAGCTATTTGCTGTGTCTGCAGTTTTAGAAAACCAATTTCACTCGATTCTCTTCTATTGTGATTTACTCTAGATACTCCCCAAGTTGTTCAGAACCAAAGATTAGGTTATGTTGAGTAAAGTCATTTAAAAAAACAGAAAAAGAAAACACTCAGGAATAGGCTACTGTGTCTCGAAATCAAATTTTCGTCTCTTTTCGGAAAACTTTTAATACGTTTGGTTCTCTTTCCAGACGAATTTAATCTCTAAACCAATTAGTAATCTAAACCAAGTTACCTAGGGTAAAATATTTATTTTTAGGGGGGGGGGGGATCTTTGTAAAGCAAAGTTCTTCTTTATTTGGGGGGGGGGCGTATTAACATTCATGAACCACTGGCTCTGTGTTTGGTAAATGTTGATCTTCATCTGAATTTTTAGTGTTCACAGAAATTAGTTGATTTCCTTGTGAATTCAATCAGCCATTCGAGCTTTCATCCAATGTCAAAGCTTCAGCGGATCCGGACGAGCCAGGCACATTAACAAACAATACGACCAGCATTCTGAAATGATCCTAAAAAATTAACAACCAAAGAAGGTACTATCAGCAAGTATGTATATCGAGTTTTTTCCCGCTTATTATCGTCAAAGTGACACTGTAAGGACAAAATGTAAAGATTACTGTGGACGGCCATTGTATAGGTGGAACATTTTTTGCGCTTGTAGATGAAATATCTTTCCATAACACAAAATCAGTTTTTTCTAATCTGTTACTTTTTGAAAAGTACATTGCTAGTACTAGTACCCAATAATTCATTATTCATTTTGGTTTAGGTTCGGAAATATTAATCCCTTGATTTCCGTCACGGGTGAGTTTTTTCTTTTTATATTACGTTTGAGAATAATTTACAAAGGTTGACCAGTTGTTGCTTTGTCGCATCTATTGCCTGATTACAGAAGATCTTATGTATGAGGCACAGGAATCACTATTACATTTTAAGCACTAGAGTTTTTTTTTAACAGGTTATGGACAGATGTTACGCAATCAATAGATGAGTTTCGAGCAACATCGTTCGAATCACAAATGAGTATATTTTGTGAGGGCGCCTATCATTTGAGGAGATCTAACAACAGCTGAAAGTTTTTCTTTCTTGGAAGGAGCATGACCAGGCCAAAATAGAGCTCTTTCAAAGGGCGAAGGCACAAAACCTGTGCTGGTTGATGCTGTTGGGACAATCAGTGGTTTAACTTCTTGTATAGTGACAGGTTCTGGAGTCGTCGCTAACTGTCACTTCGTGAAGTACAGAAGATTGCATCGGTGATGAAGCGTCTGGTAGGGTCAACAAGGTATCAGATTTGGCTATACTAGGTTGCTGTGATGGATCATCTGGTATATTAATAGTCCATACAGGTGTTGACACAGGTATTGCTGGTGATGTTACTTCGTGAGGTGTATCCCTCACAGCTTCTTGCTTCACTTCCTTCCAACGATTGTAGAGTGATGATAGATCTTCTACAGCACCTACCCACAATCCCTAGTTCTTCATGAAAGAGTTGTGTTTCACCGGTTCAATTTTGTTTTCGATCCAAGTCAAATCATACTGTCAAGTTATAAATTAATTAAGAGGGAAATTAATTTTTTATCATGTTTTCCTCGCTGCGTCATCAGTACGAAGGAAAATTAAAGTTAAATTACAGGTTAAATTAGATAGGTAAATGATACAAGATATTTATCTGTATGAAAAAATGTTTAATTAATAGAAAATGAATAATTTCCTCGGTGGGGAGCCAATCATTAGAGAATTATAAGTAGACAGGTAGTGGATACAGTAACAACGTCGTTACGCAGCCAGAGACCGCCAGAATCCACTTCGATACAGAATGCATAAACAACACAAATACATATATTTTGAATATATAGAGAAGTCAGGGCTTCGCAAGTCACTTACCGAGATACCATTGTCCAAGAGTGAAGCCCGATAGTCGCAAGAGGTAGATAAGTTGTTTAAGTCACAACTGCGTACACTGTTTGATGTCTTCTTTCGCTGTTTCTGCGGCTCTATTGTTCGGACAGTTCGAAGTCTTGTCAGAGCACGTAAAAAAGTTCTGAGATTCACTTCCTCAGAATCTATTGAGTAATGAATATATGATGATGATGACCCTACACCAAGTAACACCACAGCCGTTCTGCCTCCTGTTCATAATAGCCACGGTAAATATTCTATTTGAGAACATACGGCTATTCGTAATTTTGGTGTCATGGCCTGTAACACTTTCACGAGGACCTTCGGTCTCTAGGTCACTTCTTTTCAGGTCGGTAGTATTTTTGTAAGGTCATGCAGTTTTCTTCAGTATTCACGTTACATGACACGGATCTTGACCACACTTTTAGATACACTGTCCTTTCAGAAACTGTTTGTGTTCCCGGAAGCTCAGACCGGGCGCGACTAATGCAGGGTTAAACGTTGCTGTCTCTCATAAATTTCCTTTCTTTCGGTGGTGCGCACAAACACTCCATCCCCCTCCCTTGGTAGGAGACGTGACTAAAATTTCGAAGTGTCACTCCTAGGTGGCATTATTATAAGTAGTTGTTTCCTGCCTTTTCTGAACTTCGCAATATTTTTACAGACTTTACGTAAAGATTTTACAGTGAATACATTTTCTGACCAGTTGGTTAAGACCTTTTGCAACTGAATCGAAGAAGCAATCGACTACCTTCCAACGTCCTATCTCCCACCCTATCTCGACTCGTAAAGATTTTTACAGTGAATACATTTTCTGACCAGTTGGTGAAGACCTTATGCGACTGAATCGAAGAATAATTTTTAAAGGTATTTCTTTATCACAATTGTCTGTCTGAAAGTATTGCTGTAGACATTTTGGGCAGTCTGATTCACTTTTGAAGTAACTAGTTACTCCATTCCAGTTTTGTAAGATCGTATTTACGCTTTTGCCTAAGGACATCCGCCTTGTGGGAACAATTGAAAATTCACTGTCTACAAATTCAACTGTGCATTTTCTTTAGCTGAAGAGAAACAGTTCTTATTATAAGGCTTTCAAATAACTGTTTCAATATCTATATCCAGCACTTCATTTGGATATTTACATGCTTTATATACTGTATAACACAAGCAGGGGTGGAATGGAGGGTTAACATTTTAGAAGGAAGCGTGTACCTAGCTGAATATTAGAACAACGCCGCGTACTCAGCTATTTGCAACCCGGCAGAGCAAACAAAATGAAAAAGACTGTCAAAATAGATTTTCTGGATTATGCATGAATTGCAAATCTTGTGATATCTGCAAAGAAAATACAGCACAACATTGGTGCTTCATGCGCAATCAATTACATCTACCTCGATTGTCTCTCTTCCTGTTTCTTCTCCAGAAATGGTTCAATTCATCAAATAGCAGCAAATCGATCTTCATATGCTGGCATCATTGTTGTAAGTTGAGAGGAGCGGGCAAGGTGTAAGTAGCTAAAGCAGGCAAGAATGTAAACATGTTTATAAGTTACGGCTTGTTTTAGTATGGTACAGGGCAGTGTCGAACTGGCTCCATTTTAGCTGGATGGGGCTTAAATTTTAAGAGGCCCCTCCCTCTATGTCCTATACAGGTTATAGCATACATTTTTTTTTATCATTTCTTTAAAAAATTGTTAACAATTTAATGTCTAAGGAATCCAGTGTTTACATTTGAAGTAGAACAGTGAAAAAAGATGATTTTATATTGAAAGCAGGAAAAAAATATGATGACTGTTGCGTGCATTATATGTAATTATAAGTTAGCAATTTGACCAAAAAAAAAAGCAACTTTGACATCTGATGTAGAGCTCAGAACGAAAGCTATTGGAAAATTGCATTTTTAAATAAGTATCGTTTTCAACTCCTGAGAAGAATGTCTTATGTCATCTATAATGCAGTCATGGTCGATATCTAGATTTTGTCTGAATTCTCGTTTATTATCATTAAACTTTCTAATAAAGTTCGACCAAGAAGTAACCGTAGTCTCTTTTTGACTATTTTAAACTTAGAAAATACTCTTTCACAAGTGATCTGTGTGGCTGGCAAAGTTAACACATAGGCACAGTAAAGATTCGTGTACGTACTCTTGTTAAGGTTGATGTTGTACAACGTTTTGAGTGCACAAGATAAACAGCCATTGTCACAGTGTTTTTGATTACAAAAACTGCATAGTAACTTTTCACTATCATCTAACTGTTCAATCCCTCCTTGTACGAACGAAAAGCAACCGTCCTCCGTAGTGGATTCTTTCGATATTAACACTGGAAGCACTGCTTTAGAATGCATCGTTCAACGTTTTGAATGAGCAGAAAACTGCTTGAGTTCTTGTTGAAGCTGGTGTTTTTGTACTCCTACATTCATATGTGACTATTTACAATTTTCCATATCTGCTGGAGCTGACTAGCATAAAAGGCAAGCAGTTTTTAAATTAAAATTCTACGTTATTAGATGTCTGAGGAGTACTAATGAAAGGTGTTTAAGCCCCCCCACCTCTCTAAAATCTCTCTTAGGGGCCACCTGGGCGGAATTTTCCGCCGTGACACCCGGGCCAGTTCAACACTGGTACAGGGTGTCCGAAAATACCCGTTCCATCACTTGGGAAAAAGGAAAACAAAGCGTGACAGGATAATTTGGGTTACACACGAATAAAGTGTCATAAACAGAACTATTTTTCTGAGGAATTCCAATGTGGCACATATCTAATGTTGCAAGTCAGAGAAGGAAGAATCCTATAAGGTAAAATAATAATAATGAATAAATAAATTACAAAGGTCTTTGCTGTGCTAAAAGACAAGGCATTGGAGACAAGGACAAAGAGAAGTGCTCAATTTGTTTCACTCTGGCACAAGATCAAGACGCGTTCTGACTCGAAACTTCATTCAGTTCCTTTGTAAATTTGGAAGTCAAAAGCAGAAAGACTTACTGCAAATCTAGCAGTCGAATCGGCAAGCGTTGTGCAGATTTGTTACGAAAATATTTTCCAGACTGCGTGCTGTTTAGCAAAATCATTTACAGATCACGAATCATTAATTCAGTTAAAGAAATTCAATGGTGACCACGTAGGACAACTTTTCCATTGGTAGAGGATTGCTAATAAAATTGTCTCATTTTGATGAGGAGGTGAACAAGCGCATTGTCACTCATTCTTGAATATTGGTTGCATCAGTACTGTCAATGGTTACACTAAAAAAAAAAAAAAAAAAATGAAGTTATAAAACAGCTTTCGAAGTGGTCCTTCAGATAAGCATATTTGACTGTAAACAACTACAAATACAAAGTAAAACATTTATCGGTTTGAATTTAATGTAAGTAAAATTCTATTTTTAGTGGTATCCAAGTCAATTACTCATGTAAATTAATATTTCTGAAATTCGGCGAGGCCTTGTATCCTCACTAACCGTTGAATTCTTCATTGTAAGTAAAACTTGTATCTTTTCAAACGTAGAGTGATCATTTAAAAAATGTTGTTTATTTTTTGAGAATCGACGTTGATAAGCAGATGCTTACTTCGCTTTCTATTATTTGAAATCAGGAACATTCTGAATCTGAAATGAACTAAATTCTTATTCTTATTATTCAAGGTCAGCTGACCCTTTTTATTTTAGAATTTCTTTTCTAAGAAAAATTCCCATCTTAAGTGAATCAGAACTAAATTAATTTCTTATTTGAAATATTTCCTTAGGATTTCCTTGGGGCGCAGTGTTTACCAAATACCATTTAGTACTTGGTAGTATTTTAAGTTTACCCCCTCCCCCCCTCGTACATATATTATTACGAAACAGAATATCATTGTGAAGCAGAACATAATTCAAAGATACCAATATAAAACCAAATCTTCAGACGGTACTTTTATATTACCAAAAATACTAGGGATATTAGCCTAGTGCCTGCAAAATTGGACTAGCCTAACTATAACTAGTTAAGAAATGGAGTAAGCTAGCAAGGAGTATATTATTTCCGAGCTTGGTTTACTGGAGCCCGAAATTAGTTGAGGTAGGAAACCCCATGAACGTTTTAGTGATTCTTTAAGCTGGTTTGCTTTACTTAACCTAATGGTTACATAGATATAACAAAGGTTAAGTCTTACAGAGCAAGAGTGAAAGGGTGGAGTAGATATACTTAACAAGGGCCTAGCAAAGCAAGGGAGTAACATGCTTTGTAAAAGTTGGCAACATTATTACTGACGCTATCTTAAGGTAAACTTTACTTGTGTAACCACTTAACCATATGATAGTTAGCCGCACATTTACATACATGAGGAACAACACAGCCTTGAACTTCATGGAGTAGGTAAAGTATAACATACCCCAAAACACACCATAGGTTCATGTACTTCATCATAGCCCATACATTATAATAGACCCGTTCAAAACCCATCTTCGCACTCCTATAAGGGATTCAATTTACTGCATATGTTCAGTATTTTTTCAAGAAACATTAACATCGCAAACAAAGCTGCGTGGCTTGATCCGTAGTTGATTAGGTGCACTACAAGGAATATCGAAAGCACTGGCCATATCTTATTAGACAGGTTACATCACAACTTTCATAACCTTCATCTGTTGTGCACACAATATCTATATGTTTCCAGAGCTACAGAGCCTAACTTATTACGGTACTGGGAAAGCAGAACATCCTGTCAAGAATAGATTTACCCAAAAGTTGCTAATGAAAGTTTGTTACAACATACTTTCTTCGCCAGGACCCATTTCCGAAAATTTTTGTACCAGGTCAAGATTTTTTTTTTTTTTTAAGGATTCCGATGGAGAGAGAGTTAATATGGCATAAAAATTTTATTTTGCACAATATCAAGACATTTTAAACCCGTGTCTAATTTTGATACACATGGCCTGTAAATATGATTTTTCACTTTTGTTTCAGGGGGAGCCATATGCATCAAGTTTATGCACAAATTTTACCAGGAAAAAAAAATGGTTATTCATTTATTATATTTTGCAAATATACAAAATATTACTTCTTTTCACCCTCAAAGACTATATAAATTGATTATAAATTCTCCTGAACTCACTGTTTGTACAATCTTGCAAAATATATTTCACTAACATTTACTGCATTTTACCTTGTTTAGTGTTCACTTTGATTTGGCACTAGCAGAATGGCTTTTGAAAAACATTGAAGACATATATTTGATTTGTTTACAACCGACACATTTTGTTGTAACTTTCTTTGAATGTTTGGCTGCGTGGGCTCGCCCGTATTGCGCAGACAAGATGCTATAGCATATATGTGCTGGAGAGGTAGTTTGCAACAGAAGGTCTTCTTGGGAAGAAGATCCGAAAATCAAAGCGTTTGCAAGATTTTCACGAAACGTTGTTATATGATCATTTTTTCCAGAAATGCTTTTGAATATGATGTGAGCATTAAGTACAGATGTATTTGTTAGCAATTCAAACGCGATTTTACGGTACCACTTAACTCCTTTCCTTATGGTTGAAGCATAAGAAGCTATCTGGTCTGAAACATCGATAAATGGGCTGCATTGTACTCCAAAATGGTGGATGGTTTCAAGGCAACTCCTCTTCTAGTAGCTACTTCCTGCAATTCGGGTGTTATTCTAAAATGTAATGCAATAACATTCGCGCACACAATTGGTACATTTTATCTTTGTACGTAATGTACAAGGCTCATTCAACAAATATAGCTCTGCAAAATATTTATTACAAACCTCAAAATAACTACATTACTATTTCTCAGCTTTGTCAACCTCCTTCCGTGTTCAATGCACCTACGCCAACGTGTCACAAGGGCACTAAATCCGCAGGAAAAAAATCTATTGGACTCTTGTATCAGTACCACTGACTGAACTTTGTCGTCATTCTGGAATCTCAATCCACTTAGTCCATCTTTCAGTTGGCCAAAAGTGTGGAAATCTGATGGTGCGAGATCGGGCGAATATGGAGGGGTAAGCGCTCAAACCGTAGGTCCTCGATGATACGCAATATGACTGGTAGTGTGTGGTCTCGCATTCTCATGCAGCCAAAAAAAAAAAAACAATTAGACACCAAACCACGTCGTTTCTACAACATGACTGGTTTCAGTTTTTCGCGCAGAAGGTTGGAGTAGGTCGTACTGTTTACATTTTTACTTCTGGGCATATAATGTTCAAGTATTGGCTCCCCTTGCGGTCCAAAACAACGTTAACTTGAATTTTCCAGCACTCCATTAAGTACGCACCTTCTTCGGTTTGCGAAAAGAAGAATGTCGCCCTTCCATTGTTTGGTTTGGAATAATTTCCCACATCGTTACTCAAGAAAAAGGTAAAAAAGAAACATTTGACGCCGTCTTACTTCTTTAGATGTAGCAACGGAAGGTTTGTATTATTATAAAAAGCAGGTGGAGAAATTTGTTAGAGATTATGAATTTGCAGTTCAAAAGTATGTTGTCTTCTTTCGTTCTGGTTCATAGAAGTGAACCCAACTTTCATCTCCAGTGACAATATGATGAAGAATGCCTCACCGACAGCTTCATACCTGCGCAAAAGTTCCTTGCAGTCATCAAAATGTCTCCCTTTCCGGTGTCAAAACATTTCGGAACCCACCTCGCACACACTTTCCTAAACCTCAGTACGTCATGAACGATGTGGTGGGCTGATCCTGCACCCATTTCCATCTGTGAAGCAATTTCATTTACAGTACTATGCCGCTTATCGAATCTTCCACTTTAGCAATGTTGTTTTCCATGACTGCAGCGAAAGAGCAGTCTGAACGCGGACAATTTTCAACACTGTTTATGCCCTGTTTGAACTTCCCAACCCATTCGCACACTTGTGTTCGACTGATACAGTTGTCACCGTATTGAACTGCCATGCATCGATGAATTTCCGTCGTTCTCACACCTTCACTCAACAAAAATCAAACGACACTTCGCAGCTCCAGCTTGGTGCACTCCAACGAACCAAGTTCCGGTGATTTTCGCCGGACTGGTTCCAAAAGAGAGGGGACAGGGTAGGAAGTCAGAATGTGAATTATTTTTTTTTTTCGGAGCGGGAGTGTGAGAGGCAGGAGAACGGGTTAAGGGTGAACTGGTGCTTCGGTCCAGTAAAACTGTACCCGTTTTCATTTGTCAGTTTCTCATAAACGAAAGCAGAGAATGAAGTGTAACTTACCATGGTTATAGGTAATGCTGTTCTACACTAGAAGCGACTAGTGTGAAGCACCGTCAGTGTTGCCAGAATATTAAAAGCCCGAAAATATCGGTGAAGGCAGGGACTATAACGATGAAGTCAACGTCATTTACTGACAAAGTATAGTTTATTCTAGTGCTGTGTACTACTTCGCCAATACTATTTTGATTTCAGTGGTAATAAGCGAAATCACCAGAAATCCTGAAATAGGCATCAGGAAATTCGAGTTAAGTGCAATTTATATGCAGACTGTCAATGAGTAGATGATTCAGACAAAACGTGTTGTTACAATGAGCACATCTCATGAATGAAAAAGCACTGCACTGATCTGATGAACAAACTTCAGAGCCAACAGTGTCACAGCAGTACTGCATCGGCGTCCTGAATGGTTCCGGTTCTTCGTCCAGATATCCTGACTTGTACCATGCATTCTTGATCATGTTTCGAAACATTGGGGACGAAAACTGATAATGAGTGAAGGATTTGGAGACGAATGAAGATTGTGCATAGAAAGAGTCAAAGATCTCTAGATATTTGGCACTGTTTAAGTTGTCATTCAAAAATATTGAGCCAATAATGCGCATGCCGGACAACGCACACCAAACACCTATCTTCTCTTAGTGGAGAGGTTCTTCATGCAGAATATGTGGGTTCTCCTGCGACCAGTATCTGCAATTCTGGGAGTTTACATAACCTGTCAAATGAAACCAGGCCTCATCTGACATGAAGTAAAGCAAGCGGTCCAAGTAACCGTTAGCAATTGATGTTAACAGCCAGTTACAATAATGAACTCTTTTTTTCCTGATCCTCAAATTTTAACTCTTGCACAACACGCACATGATAGGCTTTTAATTTCATATCTTTTAGTACACGATGTATGAGGTACACCAACCTGCTGCGATAACCTCCTTACCGACTTGCGGGGACTACTCGTAATGCCCATGCGAATTCTGTCTATAGTTTCAGGGGTCCTCACTGTCGGTCGCCTATTCCCCTGCATATTCTGAACGGATCATACAGCCCTCCATTTCTTGTACAGATCTTGAATAGTGCTGGTCGTGGGGAGTTTCCTACCAGGATACTTCGCTTGAAACATTTCTTTACATTCCCTGATGGAGCGTGTCTTGATGCAAAATTCCACAACATCAATTCGCTGTTCTAATGCAAACTGCCCCATTTCTGCCACAAATGTTCCTTCTTGTTACCACAAGCACTGATTCAACACATTGCAACAACTCAACAATACGAGCTTCTCACAACAACTGACGCACGAACACACAGCTGCATTCAACTTTCCGATAAAATGCAGTGTAGCCAACTTCGAGACAGTGTTGCCACTTCACAAGCAATTTGACTAGAGATGATTAACCGGTATATATATATATAACCGTGAGGCGTACCGGTTTTATGTGGGACACCCTGTATTTTTCTGTCCCTCGACATGTCTGGACAGGAGCAATTTCAGAAACCAAGTAATCGTTCTTCCATTTCCAAGACATACCTTATGGTTATTGATCATTGTTCTTCGTCTACAAGTAGCGGAAAAACAAGAACACGTACGCACTTGCTGCTAAGAATAGAGATTTACTATAGGAGAATGGCTCTATAACCTCCAACATTCAGGAGTTATGCACAATTCTTGTACTGATCGGCGCATTCTACCATCAGTTTAATTCTGTTTGTGATAACTTATAGTCATTTCCTACTGATTTTTTGTATTATTTCTAACAAGCATATTCAGTTATTCTTATTCATAACAACCTCGTAAAAAAAAAAGTAGTAGTTTGAATTAATGTTATTGAACTCGATAGAGATACCATATTTTTGTCTTAGTCGTGTCCATTCTTCAAGAGCGTCGTATAGCTTCTTCTGGCTTCAACTGTAAGCGTTTCTATCACGACAAACTTATCCTCTACTATTTTAAAAACTTTTGTAACTATCACATGGTTCGTGGACAAGAGTATATATTTCACGACGTTATCTAGGTCTTGTGTGTTTAACAAAAGAGACTACGGCTTATTTATAACGACATCTCATAACTGCTCCTATTCATAGGTGAGGCCCGCGAATAGAAGTAGCCAATCAGCTTAAAGCGTTTGAAAAAGAGAAACTTCGAGGTCTTTGGTTCGAAAAGCAGAGAATAATAGGGATGCGCGCCCAAGTGACGCAATTTGTTATTATTTACATATACATGTAGATATTCTTTTGCGCAAGAGCACTCATCCATTCACAGTAGACACTCATACATACAAAATTTTTAAAATACACTTGATGTTGTTATATTTCTGTTTTAATTACACTGAAATTAAAGTCATGAATGGGGAAATTTTTTCACTACATAACAGTCTTCCCTTCTTTTTACTTGAGAATATCAACTTTCTCACAGTCCTTTCCCACATAACACTATTCTTTTAGGATTCAGAATTTTTTTATGGTTTTATTTCTCAATGTCCTTTAAAGTCTGTTTATCGGTAATACTCAATTTCAGTATTTGAATTTACACAAAAAAAAAAAATATACAGTTTTAGTTTATTATCTTGGAAGAGTTTCAAGTTTTACAAAATTAGACCTGTTTCATCACCGAAAATCACTTTTTTTTTTCTTACTCACAATCAGTCCTTGCTATGTAAAAAGTTTTCTGGCGTGTTTCACCTTATTCGAATTTGTCATACTTTAATGTCTGGGGCTCTTAACCGAAGATTGTGTATGTTCATTGTTATGCTCACTACCTTAACTTAGTACTTGTAGACGCATGCACTTCTTATATTCAGAACAACGTGATTTTTAAATTTTATGCTTTAAAAAGCATAAATATAATTTCATATAACTTGTATATAATTTCATAAAACAAAAGTGATCCGACACGCTACCTTTGAGGCTGTTCAGAAAGAAGTCAACGGTAAACTCCATTCGTAAAAAAGTTTAATACATCGTACGTGAAATACGGAATACATCCGATCTTAACCAAACTTGGTATGGTGGTAGTTCTTCACCTCAGTTGTAACCATATGCAGTACTATGCTGTAGACCTTTACCGTTCACGAGTTTTACAGTTTGTGTATCCATTTCAATAAAAGAACTTAAGACGAAGATCGACTTTTGTTTGTTCGTTAAAGAACCACATTGCTAGGTTTCTTGATAGTAAATCTATAGCAAAAGGGACCTTCTAATCCCGTTTATGATGTCCGTTAGTGTCCAGAAATTCAATGTCAGGAACTACAAGGTGTTGAGAGATGCTTGAGGCGTCGCTGCAAAGGAAAGTTGATAACCAATTCAAGAGCATGGTCGATGCCGATTTTTACTTTTCTTTTTTATTCATTGTTGAAAGAGCTTGGATATTCACAACAACAATGAAGGGAAACGAAAATAAAAAAAATCGGCATCGGTTATGAACTTTCTTCCCTGAAACTTTGAACTCTCTAGGCTTGAATTTATAGAAGCAAGGAAATTTTGTGCAACGATAAGAATATATTAGACATACACGAAGATAGTGCTGCCATCTTTTGTTGCTTTACATTATCCTTAATATCAATGTTACCAGTGGGGTTCTTTACGAGTTTTTAATTTTAAGACCCGGTTTCAGTTTTCTCGGTTTTCCTTTAAAACTTGATTTCTGCTTTTTATCAAACATAAGGTGTTATTCAAACCCCAATTTTATTTTTTTAAACCGGTTTGTTCCTACTTTTTTTTTATATATAATACATCGGTGTTTGAACAGAATCACCAAGTTTCAATAAATTCGCCGGACATCGGCTTGATTTAAGTCAAAGTTGCTTGAGGGCCATAACGACCTAAAAGTTGAAGCGGAGTTAATCTGACAACCCCGTGGTCTAGTGGCTACTGTTGCTGATTTGGGATAAGGACTGGGATGGGAAGGCGACACCCCCTGAAGATAACCATCCTGATTGACATTTGCCAGGATCGTGCCAACTTAACGAAAACGTTCCTTGTTTTTCTTCTTGACATTGTTGACCCCACAGAAACTCAATTTACTTCATATTTCGTAGCATCTATGCGCTTTTCTCTTCTTTTAATATTTTCTTCGCAGAAACATGTCCCACTTTAACTCTTTGTTAAGCAGATGTCGGCCAGCAATTATTCCACCAAAATGTTTCATATATTGCATAGATTTGTTTAGTTAATTAGGTTAAACAGTGGAATGGTGCTGGCCTACGTCTGCGGAACAAAGCCTCATTTTATATTCAGATCTGAAGATTCTGATATTCTCTTTCCGCGACATTGATATATTTTGGCTGTTCAAATATCCTGCTCCTTCCTCGATTAAAATATTTTAAAACTTTTTTTTAATATTTATAATTTGTCCACCCCTTCTTCCGCCGCTCCTACACACTTCCAATCGCTCTGCCTACGCTAGAATACCTTCATCTGTTTACCGACAAGACAGTTAGCAGGAAATTTTAAGGTACTGCTGCAATGTTGTCCAAAAATAATTACAGGAGGAACAGTGCGTTCCAAAAATGCTTCTGTCTCACTGTTCTATTTTGACAACATGAAAAATAAACCTGACCTCTAGCGGTGTAAATGGAAACTACTCACAAAGCACATAAATTGTGTAACAGAGTGATTAAGTTTTTATCGAAGTGCCGATATTGTGTAAGTAATATCATAGACCTCATAATAGATAGACTTAGCACGCTTCCCCATTTCTGGCTCCGCTAAAACTAATTGGTTTTTGTTCACATCACGTGATTTTGAATCCATCCACTAGGTAGCTCTTCCATAGACGTTATATTCTACTATGAGGTCTATGGCAGAGCTACCTAGCGGATGGATTCAAAATCGCGTGCTCTGAACAAAAATCCATTAGTTTTAGCGGAGCCAGAAATGGGGAAGCGTGCTAAGTCTATTATGAGGTCTATGGTAATATGGTATTCCAATCAGAGTTGACACTCGGCGAACTTAATTAGAAAAATACGGAGTCGGCCCAATATAAGAAATGATGAGAGTAACCACTCACTATGGTGAAATAGAACCTTAAATAATGAATGACTCAAATTTAACACTTGGTCGAATGGAATAGCACTTACGTAAATCTATGTAGTCTTAATACCCTACTGTAATCCTATGACTATTATCTTGGATACTCAATAAACATGTAAAACTACTGTTCTTTAGTTTTATTGTTGAACCTAATGTCACAATTATTTTTCCTTACACCCAAAATGTAACAAAAATTAATATAATTGCTGAGTATCAACAATAAGATACAAAGATGATAAGATTCAATTATGGACGGTGTCAGAACTTGAAGTGAATGACACAAGACAATTTCAGTGTCATTTTGGTAAACAGGCTTTGCGCTTCATTTATAAATGTTCATAAAGCAATTTCAAAATATCTTATCACCAATATTTACTCACTATCTGAAACTATGTTCCGGGATTTTTTTAGTACGACAAGACTCTTTTTAAGGGAACAATACTTTAAACTTCAGTGATTGAAAGTATACGATAGCTACAGGCCGTCAGCATGTACAAAGAACGTCCGTATAATTGGACGGGTGATTAATAGAATGACGTTACCACCAACCAATGAGACCAAATGACTTCACCCCTGAGTAGTATCCCTGATGCGTTCGTATAACTGAATGTGTCCAGGATAGACACGATTACTACTACAAAATGTGGGGCCTGTAGAGTGAAGTTTTGCACCTACAACCATTAGTTTGACAGTAAACACATTGATCAGAATGTGAAATATCAATATGAATTTGAGTTTTGATACTAGAAAAGTGTTGATTTAATTATTGCTTGTAGTGAGAACACAGTTGAATCTAAAATATTTCACCTACGACTAGCCTGTTACCCCTAACACTGGATAAACAAATCCGTATCTGTACCACAGCACAAACCAATACCAATAATATTAATAGACAATGGTTAATATTACAACGACGGTACAGATATTACCAGTCAAGCGCACTTTTACAATGCCCTAGTTTAATGAATGTACAGCGGTGAGATGCGTCTATTGACTCGAAATAAAACATCAATCCACATAAGAGTATAATATCCAACGATGCCCTTGTGTCTAGAATGAGGTAGGGGTTGAATGAGGAAGGTCAATAAAAACTCTCAGACATCGATCACTTTAACAGTACAAGCCATTTGACTTAACACAGCAAACAATAGTCTCGCCCGAATGTGCGATATTTAATTTACTAGGCAATACTGATATATATATATTTTTGAAGTAATGGAGTCAAGAAAGTAAACATAAGCACAGACAACATATCACTAGATAGCATGCAAAATCTTACTTCTACAAAATATATATATATATACATGAGCTTCGGTCTTCGGTCTATATATATCGACTTCAGTGCGAGCGGTCCCGGGTTCGATTCCCGGTGGGGGCTCAAAAATTTCGGTGTTGACCCAGCATCGTGAGGACAATTGGGGAGCTGCTGTGAATAAAATACAGTGGCGATCACAGTGAGAGCTTCGGCTCTCCTCTCCCAACCCGCCTGGTCAGCGTGGGAGCAGTAGACCAACTCCTCCGTTCGGGGAGAGGCCTCATCCACTAGTGGATTGGATATGGCTGTGATTTATTATATCTATATATATATATATATATATCATGCAAGTCAGTATATCCCTCTTACGGTAGTTTACTGTATATATTTTGCCATCAAGCGAAATGCGAATATCTGCCGTGAGGGGACACCGTAACTATTAAAATGAATGATTAGTCCTGACCCTATGCTATAATGTAGATAACGCTATGCTGGCTAACTTTTTTCAAGAAGAAAATATTTCAATAAGATTCCTGACCAGTAATGAAATATTACAAAAAAATTGTATACACAGGTTACATTCACTTTACACATAACGCGGTCGACCTTTTGATAATCTGCATAATTATAATACAAATACGTAGCGATCGCTTTCTAACTTGAAATTGTACGTACGTCAACCTGGACAGGGTTATGTTGCTTATAGTTAATGTAATATATCAAAAATCGTTCAGTTCCGATTTCGTAAATTCAATAGGAAAAATTACGTAATTACACAAAATGCTTGAAATGAAGAATACGTAAATTTAATACACTGTTTCGCACAATAATGAACGTATTCGTACTCAATCTTAAAGCTTCATACTTTCCATGTATTCATTCAATGTTCCTTATGCACAAGGACTTTCTATCAGAAGATGGAAGTCTATTTTCTTCCATTCGAAAAGCAAGAGGCAAGAAACGAAGCAAACATGAAGACGTCATTTAAACGAAGCAAATATGAAGAAAAATAAAGCTATTTATTTTCTTCCTTTTTCTGGTTTACGAGCTATATGAAGCATTGTTGTTACTCGCAAACGAAGGCGAGGGGAGGGGGGACACTGCAACTTTCTTTCGCCACCACCTCTAAAAGCCACATTGCCTGCGTTGCTAAGATTTTCATTAAGCACTTTATAAATATTGTGTTGTAGCTTAATATGAATATTATATCAAAAATAGCAAAATGATATGCACTAGTGGAAATTCTTCTTAACACATGGGCTTGGAGAATCAACGTAAATATTTCACAGCAGGCCACTTTAATGCTTCAAACTTAGCCTCACTCCAAGGAACAGGTATAAGAAGCAAAAGCTGAATTTTTACTTACGGAATTACTCTTCTTTCGTGTCCTTACTCACATAGCACAAAACCTGCCAGGGGACATCCTGTGGCGCTCCCGCCCGGGACCACGGGACGGCCAAGGGATTTGCGCGGGAAGTCTAGATGTCCGCTTAAGTCCCGAAAAACGGGACGACCCGTGGGACTTGCAGGATCAAACCCATGGAACACCAGAGGAAATCCAAGATAGAACAACGGATGCCAACGGGACGGTCCCATGGGATGCCCGAGACATCCGTGGGACTCTGATGGGAATTGTATGGGACGTCTTAACGGAAACCCGTATATAGGATAAGTCACCGGCCGTGAGGTATTCTGCCACGATATTTCTCCTGGAAATGTCAAGGTGAAGCTAGTGACTATTCTCGGCTGTCCCAAAACGCGAATCAAATGGCTATGGAAATCCACAGGTGTAATGAGACAAATTCCATTCGATAGAACATGCCAACGTACAGAGACCATCAAGGTGATTATAAACTCGATAAGATGAATAAGGACGTGAAGAGAACGATGTGGAATGCAATCACGTTCATCTCTCTTCCCGTCTGTGTGCAAATCTTCGCGTTTACAATGATATTGATAGCCGCTGTACCTTTACATGCTCTGTCGAATGGAATATGTCTCATTTTACCTGTGAATTCCCATTGTCATTTTTGGACAGTCAAGAATATAGCCACTACCTTCACCTTGGCATTTCCAGGAGAAATATCGTGGCAGAATACCTCACGGCCGGTGACCTACCGTCCTCCGTTAAGAAGTTCTAGTGCGAGTTTTACAAGATACATATTTGCAGGCTACAGAAAAGGCTCTCCGACGCAAATGGATTTTAGTCGGCGAATCGTACTCTACCAACTCTATCGCACTGTCGAACGTCAGCTACTGTGTCGATGCTGTTCATTTAATTTTTGTGAGATAATCGATCAAAGAAACCCTTTATTTTTGATTGACGCCTTTCGACAGCTTCCTTGTTGACAGTATAAACTGCAAAATGTTGCCAGTGGATGCGCTGCAGGATCAAAACTTAATGACACCACCTATATAAAATAAACCTTCAGCGACGTTCTTGATAGTTCAACACAGTGATATATATATGTATGTATATATATGGCAACGCCCGAGCTGGTCTACCGGTTCCCGTAAGATCACCGAAGCAGCTCTGGGTCTGGTCAGTGTTTGGATGGGTGACCGTTTCAGCACTCCAGATGGTGTTTCCTGTGCGGCGTCCACCCAGCGTCGGGAAGCCAATTGGGGAGCTACCTGAATAAAGAGGTAGCGATCACAGTTGAGGGCTTCGGCTCTCCTCTCCCAACACGTCTGGTCAGCGTGGGAGCAGTAGACCACCTCCTCCCTCCGGGAGAGGCCTCATTCAGTAGTGGATTGAATATGGCTGTGTATTATATATATATATATATATATATATATATATATATATATATGAATGATTGTGTTTAATATTCAAAGCGACAGTATAATAGGTGGAATATCGTAAAGCGTAAAAATCGTGTAATGGAACTTCAAAGTGTACTGCCGAGTCCCTGAGATTAGCCGGAAAGCAGAGAAATAATCATACAGGGTAGATACAGTGTGTAAACTATCTGCACACAACAAAAGATTACGTTTCCGTTTTTTTACTTCTAGTAACAACTAGTTCAGCATTGGTCAGCAGTAACTGTCTCCTCAGTGAATGCAAGACGGGACGGGCGTAAGCCATAGTGCTGTTACCGCCAATAAAATTCATTTTATGTTATCGTATCTTAGTGAATGCAAGCAAAATGAGAACTACTGAGCACTATTAAAGTAGAAAAAAGATTGAACGCCTTCTAAACGTAAGTCCGTAGCAACCGAAGTTCTACGTTAGCTGGGATACAAATCTTTAGAATTTGTATAAAAATGACAGATATGCTAAATGAAACCGATGAGTTACAAATGTACAGACCTTTATTCATACTTAGCTAAGTGCTTACATGAAAGATTCCTTACGGGCACTTTTTGTTTATACACCGTGTACATCGCTGCTTCCATTTTCTGCCTCTCTTCTTTGTTCATCCCTTCTCGCGTTTCCATGTTCATCCCCTTTTCGTTAAAAAAAAAAAAAATCAAAACAAGATATTAGTATAATTTTTATGTCAGACACGTGCATAATCATGTAGTATTTAATTGCATTTTTAATTTATAAAAGCTCCTTTGAAACTACAATATTACACTAATAGTTTATCATGCAATGAATTATTTCACAAAATGTTGGTTGTTCACTTCAGGTTTGAATCGGATAGATTTCGATTGTTGATCCAATGTTTTCCAACACAGCTCAATTTGGTTTACGGTTGGTTTGTATTTCAAGTAATAAATTTCTTCCATCTTGTATGAGGACAGGAACGAAGTCGAAATACTGATTGCGTCTCCTCATTTTATCGCTAGACTTCTGCGTTGCAGTAGTTAAGAAGTGCTTGACTGTCTAAATAAAAACGCGCAATCCACTGATTTTAGTTTCTGTTGTATGTTAATCCATTAAAATATGGGTGACATTACAAAATTACCAACTTGATTTTGTTACAAGCGTAGAGATAGGATGTTGAAAAAAGTCAGGAAAGTAATGTACGAAATATGAGAGTGCTCCAACAATGTTTGCCAATCGGATCACCCAAAACTAGGATTGGCAGAAAACATGTTTGTTTGTTGTTTTTTTTTTTGGTTTAAATAGATTTGCTTTATTTATTTAGATTACATATGTATAGAATTTAGTTTGGCCCTCACGTTCTTTGCAACAGTGGGGTTATAAAGGACGTACGGATAGTATGTTCGGGAATCGAGACAGTACAGTTTCAGTATAGAGTTGGCGGTCCTGATAGTATATATATTTTAAACCAGGCAACTCTCGTCATAACCATGCCAGCGTGATTAATCATTAACAAATGCTCTGCATATAACATTATTTTAGTGTCACTGTATTATAATCATACGCTAGAAATGACGTTTATACAAATAATGAATGCTAGAATTTTAAAATTAAGAACTTAATTCCACAATCTTTAATTTAATATATAAGCAGCTGTGGCTCAGGTCGGGAGAGAGAGATGTGGGAAAGAATTATTGACGGGGGTCTGATAGTACCATTTCTGCATTTGCCTAATGTGACAGGGACACCCTTTAAATTCCACAGATTTTATGGTCGATCGCGGGACTCGAACCTACAGCCTGCCAAATCGCTATTAAGTATACATAATGATAAGCTACGGATGCAGTCGATAAAGTTTGAAAATTGTTATCAATATATTTAAGCAAAGGTAACTTTGACTTCTCTACGAAACAACAGGGATTCAGGCAAGCAGATAAATACAGTTAGCTTTCGTTTGGTTTGTTGAGGCGTAACGTCCCTATGTAGCAGCGAAGTTAGGGAAAGGACGAATCTACTGCTTTAAGTAACATAAGGGTCACTACTCAGTTAGCACTAAGAGAAATGTTGTGGCCCCACCGGAATCAACCCGGAGACTAAACGAAACTTAGATACAATCGTGATTTGAAAAAACAGGATTAAAAAAAACAACAACACGTGGACCTGTGTGTTTTTTTTTTCATGTTTAATTGTTGTTGGTTTTTTTTTTCGAATTCTCGAATTCTCTGCTCCTTTTGGTGGTGAAAATGTTACAGTCTGCTTCATATTCAAGCACGACTGATAATTCGTGTGTCTGTATCCATGCATCTATCTCAGACCAAGATAAGGCTGAGGAAAACATCCTGTCCTGTTTGGAAGTATTCCTCCCTTCTCCTTCCTCGGGCCTTCGAAAATGTAAAAATATCTTCCTGAAGTGGTTGTCCTGAAAAATATAGACTGTGTGTATGACATTTTTAAGAAAGTCGATCAGATAATGGCCCCCAATTTGTACTTTGGTGCACAAAAGTGCCGTTTGACAAAAACACGGTCAAAAGACAGAAATCCAGGTCTATCGCGAAAGAAATCTCATTCTTATTTCTAACATTAAAATAAAATATAAAAATTTCTAATATCCTTTTCTGTAAGGTTTCCTCATTTCAGAAATAGTTCATAATGTAAAAAGATTTTTTTTTTTTGGTCCCGCTGGGGCAACCTTGGATACAATTAACACACATGGTTTGAAATATTTGGAAAAGTCATGAAGTTCACACGATTTGTGGAATTTTTGCTTTTAAACTCATTTTATTTTTTGTTTGGTTTAAACCCATTATTTTTTCTAAAAAAAAGAAAGAAAAAGGAAAAAACTGGTTTAAACCAGCCAACCCTGCCCAAAACAACAGCGAGAATTCCGCTAGACGCGCACAAAAATAGTAGAATAAATGTATGCTGAAATCAAATGTGCCTGTAGAGTTTGGAAGAACGATCGTCGCATGCACGGCCCGTTGACACGTCTATCAAAGTGTATGTGAATATATAACGTGTTCGGGGGGGAGGAGGGTGACAGTTCCTAATATAATGTTGTTCATTTATTAGCGTAGAGTATTTATTTATTTATTCAAGGGAAGGGCACAAGGAGATGTTCTGGCCTCCAACACGAAGGTCACATCGGCTCTTTATTTTACAAGTCTGGGACTGGGAAAGGGAGCGACACTGGCTTCAGAGAAGGTACCATCCTGGCATTCGCCTGGCGGGATTGAGGAAAACCTCAGTCAGGATGGCCTGCCGGAGATTGGTTCATGCTCATGTTCTTCCTCCAAAATGCCGCTTGGGCTACCCCTACTGGGTTCATTAGCTTAAAGTACGTTATCTCAGTTATTTAGCTATACACGTGGATTGCCAGAATAATCATAAACTTTGAAGTAAAAAGTTTAATTGCGCAAGCTGACCGTTAGCACCTTAAGTGAGAGAAAGACATAACTACAATAAATAACCATCTACATGGGCGTCTGTCAAAAGTAATAAAATGCAATCGGGTAGGTTCATCGCAGTTTG
Organism: Lepisma saccharinum; assembly: GCA_022664845.1. NCBI lineage: Eukaryota > Metazoa > Arthropoda > Insecta > Zygentoma > Lepismatidae > Lepisma > Lepisma saccharinum. Next base: position 75,092 of record JAGDQP010002061.1, on the reverse strand, counting down.
TGTTTTTACACGTCCTAGTAATTATATTGCACGGACCAGATGAAAGTAGTTCGATACTCACAAAATATACATTTACTAGTACACGCTCCTGGACGATTAAGTAGGATCTATTGGATTAGTGTCCAAGTTGTTACGCCAACATTATAGTTGAATGCTTGAGTATAGGCTCCCCCATTCAGCACCTCAACTATACGCAAGCAGGATGAAGCAATTTATAAACATAAAAAAAATCAATGCCACGTACCTTTCTCTCTTGCCATTCTTTCTCTAGCGTGGCGAAGCCAACTTTGAACGGGTCTCTTAATATCAACATCCGTGGCAAACGTAGTGGATGCGTGACGTCTCACTGTTTCCGGAAATAGACCATTTCGGAATGAGAAAAACTTCAACAGTGTAATAGACATATAATTATAGCTTGAACAATTTGGCATTAAGAATTACCCATAAAGAGAAGTTAATTGAAAGTTAAAATAAGAACAAAATGTGTTCCTTCATTGTATTGCCTTTCGATTTGATAAAACTAAATTTACGTATAATAATAAATAAAATAAATTTCCTTTCCTCAAGTGTAATATCATGTTAAAGAATTACTGATTGGAGCTGCAATATTCCTTTCCTAAATATATGTTTATTGATCAAAGTTCCAGTGGAACACCAAATATTCTTCAAGTAAAGGTGCATGATCGATCATCCAATCACTCAACACAACTGTGTACCGATAAAAGCTCGAGTGCAATGTCAAAGGATCTAACTGAAATACAGTGATTTGACTGGCGTATAATTTGATTCTTTTATGAACGCCACATTATTTGCGGTTTTTTTTCTCTCTCTCTCTCTCTTTCTTCAGCGTCTCTTCGTAGGCTAGTCGGGGCAACCATGGGAATTGAAAATAAAATTTCATTTCATTTGCAACCTCCAATATCGGCTAGTAGGCTCTTTAATCATCTGCATGACCAAATCGTATGAGGAATAATTGGTTGGTTCGCTACGACCAGTGGTGTACCGAAACACTTCCTTTACAGCGGATCAACATGATATTTTTAAATGGAAAAGGAAACAGCTATTAGAAGAAACAGTTTCGGAGAAGTCCTTGGATTTATAGGTAAAACAACGCGCATTGGAACGTCAGCAGTCCGGACGTCTCGGGTTCCATTCCCGGCCCAGTCACATAATATACTAACTAACTAACTAACTCTATGACTTATGGAACTCGCAAGTTCATCGCCGCAGTAACAAACGTTCGCCATTGGATTCTATCCTGGGCAGTATCAAGCCAGTTTTCATCACGAACACCTACTTCTCGAAGATCTCTTCTAATATTGTCCTCCCAACGACGTCTCGGTCTTCCCAATGGCCTCTTTCCATCGGGCCTTCCAACCAGGATAGAATATAATCTTCGTTTTTCCCCCATCCGAGCTACATGCCCTGCCCACCTTAGTCGTCTCGATTTCATTATTTTTACAACATCTGGTGAATCGTACAGTCCGTGGAGTTCTTCATTATGCAGTCTCCTCCACTCTCCAGTCATCTCGTCCCGTTTCGGCCCATATATCTTTCTCAAAACCTTATTTTCAAATACACGCAATTTATGTTCATCTGCTAGGGTCGTACTCCAACTTTCGCAACCGTAAAGTATTACCGGCAGAATAACTGTTCTGTATATTTTTAATTTCAATTTCCTTGATATTAATCGCGATGTTAGAAGTTTTTGGACTGAATAGAAACATGCGTTCCCCGATACTAAGCGACTTTTTATTTCTTCAGTGACCTCATTTTTGCTTGTTACGTATGCTCCCAAGTATTTAAATTTGTTTACTTTCTCTATGACCTCATCCCTAATTCTTATGTTTTTATTTCCTTCATTCCCTGTGCTTCGGCTTGTTATCATGTATTTTGACACATAATGTACACTCTTCAAAATTAATATCTGCAGCTACAGACCAGACGAGGCTTGATGCATAAAAAATCGGATGTTGCCTCGATGTCAACATTTAATGCGCATGTTCTGAACAAACACAAGGAAACAACTTCCGGTCCAGTAAACATAAAAAAATGTTTAGTATGAGGTATATGTACGCCACTGGTCTTGGCAGCATCACCATTTTTATGTGGTAATGTAAATGTTTGTTTGAACAGTATATATATATATATATATATATAATAAATCACAGCCATATTCAATCCACTAGTGGATGAGGTCTCCCTTAAAGGGAGGAGTTGGTCTACTGCTCCCACGCTGACCAGACGTGTTGGGAGAGCCGCAGCTCTCACTGTGATCGTCACTGTCATTTATTCACAGCAGCTCCCCAATTGTCCTCACGATGCTGGGTCAACACCGAATTTTTTGAGCCCCCACTGAAGTCGAGCGCGCTACCGACTAGGCTACGCAGGAGCTCTTATATATATTACTAGCCCAGCTTTGTGACCGAGGTTTTTTTTTCTTCTGTTTTCATTTCCTGCAACGTTTAACATTCTCAGCTTGTGAACGTGAAGCATTGATTTTAGTACTATTTTGCTAGTCATGTGATAGAACTACGAAGAATGGTCGAAGATAATTTTAATAAAGAATGGTCGGAAAGGTTTCAGTCCAATACGCCACTTGTCTCTGCTAAGATGCAGATAGTGCAATTAATGCCATTGTCCTTCATTTTTTGGAATTGAATTATGATTTATGTTTCGGGACTATTTTCAATCAACTCCCGCCAAAACATTGAGGGATGACGTCCTTCAGCAAAACAACCCTCCACGGAAAAGAATGACGAGAGTGGAACCCAAGGCCTTCGTAATCGAATATCGCAATAGTACCTCGATAAAGGTCTTATTTGATTACTTTATAAGTCGTTTACTTGATTGCAAAGGTAGCTTCGATCATTTTTCAGGATCTGAAATTAGCTAATATATTTCAAAAGTGCTATTCAAAGGGATGTACAAATTTGAAACTTTTAACCTGCGATTTTGTGATGTTGAAATCGTGTACAAACATTGACAAATTGTATGTGCTTCAATTGCAAACACCTTAAACACTCTATAAAATATTATATGAAAATGTGTTAGAAATCATATTATATATACCTGAAAGAACATCGCGAAGTCCAAGGGCTGAAAACGATATCTTTGTCTTCCCACCTCTCCAAGTTATTTCTGCCGCCAATGTGTTGGTGAGAATCCGCTTCATGATACTTGTCACAATGCTTTCAATCGTTGTTCCCCCTATCGTGTGGAGGTCTGCAATCTGAAATAAAAAAATGCGTATTTTAAATTACGCACCATCTGAATCATAATGCAGATGCAAAATTACATTGATTGCAAACTTGGTGATTTACTAGTTTACAGTCGTAACGAGTGTTTTAAAATCATCGTTTGTATTTTTTTTAACTATTGAAATTACATTTCAATAGACCCGTTTCTTCTTGTTTTGAACCAAAATGTTTAAGGTGTCTCGAAAGCGGTTGCCTCTGACAATAGATGGCAGCACATCTTCCTATTTTCCCCATAGACTGCTTCCATTCACGTAAAATCAAATTGTCTATTACGAATTTCAACCTACAGAGGTGAAACTGCCAGAGAAGGCATTTCATAACAATATAAAGTGGTTAATCGTCCCCATATTTTACTTTTAAATGTTGTCGAGGTTTGTTTTTGCTTTCTTAATTTAAGGTATATGCAAACCTTTATAAAACATAAAGAAAGCTATTTTTTCTTGAAAAAAAAAATGGCACGATCAGGTCCATAGAAAGGTTATGATTTGCAAGAGCAAGTTTGATTTTCTGTGGATGAAAATAATACATGGGAAAATATTGCTGGCATCTATCTACTGAGGCAACCGCTTTGGAGCCCACGTATATATATATATACACACTATCGAGCACTTAAGAAACGCTATAAAATACAATGAAGCAGAATCTGGCAGTATAATTTAATCTAAGAAATTACTAGTTTGACTTTTTTTTAATGCATATTAATTATATACTTACTAACTTATACTTGCAATTACTTTACCCCAAAACAACAGTGGTTCAACCGAAAGTTTTCGTACAAAAAAAATTAAAATGGTCATCATTTATCATTGTTTTTATTGCAATTGGAGTACTTATGAGTTTTCTACTCCGAACAGATTACTGAACAAATAGAAGTAAACAGGTGTAGGGTCAAAAACAAAAATGGCAATAAGGGAAAACAAACTCACGAGAATAGTAAAACACCAAAACAGGTTTTAACAAAGGCTTAGAGGAACGGGAGCAACTTCTGAAACGAGGGGCTGGCTACCCCAGGAAAACATATACAAACAGATAAAAAGTTATGAAACCTCAAGAGGAGTGAACGAGGAGGATGAAAAATAAACCGGGACCCGATAACGGAAAGGGGGACCAAAAGAAGGATCGAGCGGAGCTGAATAGGGACCACCAGGGGCCCGGTGTTCCCATGACTAAAGCGAACGGAGTGGACAATAAACTGTACAGGATTGAGAAAGCCTAAGCAGAAACTGAACGGTTTCAAAGCGCCACCACAGAAACCCTACCCTGGAAAGCATGAGTGACCAACCGGTAAAAAGAACAGTGTATGTTTCTGCGGCCCATAGCTCAATTTCCCACCACTAAAAGATAGTTACTGGTACAAACTTGTGTTCCGGAACTATCTATGTTTTTGCAGATCGTAATGTTTTTCCTTTAACTTCTTCCTTTAGCCTTGCCGGCACAACCGTTGGACGTTAAGTGTTATTTAATTTCATGCAACGGACCTGCTACTAACTAGTTAAGTAATTATGTGTAATAAATTTAAGTTCTCAGTGCAATAATAATATATTTCCTATGTGTCTTTTTTTAAAAGTAATATAGTTATATCGTAACAAAACAAAAGGAACATTTATTCTTTCAGAAAGACGGAGCTACACATACCAAATCTTTTTTAAAAGCTGAATCTTTGGCGATCCTCTACTCGCAATCATGTAGATCGTTCAACGTTCGTAGAGAACATGTCCACGGGTGAGCTACGATCATGGCTCTCGACTCGTTGATCATCCTTTGCCATTAACGTTGGAATAGAGTCCCAACTTTTCTTCCAAGCGATGTACAGCCTATTGTACATGTTGCATCGAATATTTCAAACTTGCTAAGTGTGCAAGCATCTGCTTTTGAAATTCTGGGGAGAATAGAAAAAAAAAATTAATAATAACAGCACCTTATACTTACATAATAGGAAACTGTACAGGATGAGGATGTAACTATTTTAAATAATTATTGATTCTGTCTGATATCGCTTTACACTTTTCGGCCCACAGCAAATACAGTGCATCCAAGAAGATGCCAAACGATTGTGTATTAGACGTTTCAACGTTCACCAAAATAGGCGCCGAGTAAAACCTACTTTCTTAATTTGCACAATGGTATTTTAATTAATACGTATTAGAAACATTAAAGTAACAGTGAATTTCTTTTCTTGCATATTTTATTACTGACGTTATAAAGCACACACAGTTACTAAAGCACCATAGGTACAAGAACAAACACAGATTTTGAATCTTAACGAACATATGTCGCGTGCGTGTGTAACGTCAATCAAAAAGAAAAGAGAAAATTGAGTTTAAAACTTGGAAAAATCGCTTTAAAGCCTTAAACCAGGCAATAATATCGTAATGTTCCTTTGGGAACAGCCTGTTGTTCTGTGTGAAGTATAGGTAGAGACAAAGATACTCGGGATATAAAACTTTATTTTTATATGGGCCAGTCTAGTAACTTTGGACTTCGGCCCGTCACGATTCGTCGTTAGCTGTTAAAATCCACACCCATGCCTGGACCTTCGAGCCGATGGCCTACCACCGCAGACCGCTCGGTCGGCATATACAGGGGATATGTGGTTTTTGCCCATCACCAGTTTTATTATGAAAATAATATAAGTCTTTTAAGTTACTAAAAAAAAAAAGCGTCCCGTACCAGAGTAATTTACAAGTTTTGGAGAGTTAACGTATAACTCTTTAAGGCTTATTCTTCTTGGGTGATGGCCTCGTAGAAGAGAGCTAGGATAGGTCTTGCACCAGTCAGACTGCAACTGAGTGCAGGAAAAAAGACACCAGTCCGAGGGAACTAGCTTCCGTAGTTCGGGCTGTGCATATACTGTCGGCATTTATTTTAGGATGCCATATTGGATTCAAGATGGCGACTTTTCCAAAATTTCTTTTCTGTTTCGTAACCTCCTCATAATAGTCAACATTTATAACATATTTGGTCTCTCTAGCCTCAGCGTCTCGGCTCTGTGTTTCTAGCTTTAGCTGTGTTGCCTGGAAATATTGATGATTAGGCCATTCGACTAGGGGGCCAAAATACCACAAGGGGTAATTGGAGCAGTTTTTGCTACCATATGTTTTAGTTCTGGGGTGTGCCTGTTCATACAACAAATTTGGTTTCAATCGGTGTGTAACACTTGGGGTAGTCCCCTTGTGAGTGACGCGAACCGGAGCACGTGGAACGTTACAATGTTTTCTTAATACCTCGCTTGAAAATGCAAGTATGACTTAGCCGATTAGAGGCAAAGATGCAAAATTATTGCACATAACACCCTGTCAGAAGCTCAATTTGTCAATTTTCAGACTTAACCGACTTTACACATTCACGCGTCATATGTTAATTAATCATGAGAATAAACTTTTAGCACAAATTACTTTTGAAGAGTGGAAATTATGTGACTAGACCGGGGGATCGAACTGGAACCTTGAAGTTGCCGAATGCACTACCCAGTTGGCTAATTAGCGCATTATAATGGCAACTTAAAGTTGTCGTGTTTCATCCCCGGTCTAGTCACATAATTTCCACCCTCCAAAATAAATTATATCTACCTACAGATCCTTAGGTGTACAAAGTCGGAAGTTGCCTCAAGTTAAGCGCATTGCAAAACAACGTATTATTTGACACTAAATAAACAATGTATGAAAATCATATCCAAATTGTTTATTGAAGAGTATTTAGAAGAGACTAGCCAGGAGATCACTTATGAAAACAGTGTGATTTGCTCACACCAATACAAACAACAATTTACAAGCATTTAAAGAAAAGTGATATGTACCTGACTGACTGTTTCCAGTGCCATGGCCTTCGCCTTGTGCCCTTTTTCCAGTACACTGTTAAAAATGGTTACTTAAATTTGAAAAAAAAAGTCTCAAATTTGAGTAAAGTTTGGTTTCAACATAGCTCCGAATAAACTTGGCTTAAAGTTGAGTAAAGGGTAGTATTCAAAAATGAGTACAATTCGGACCATAAACGAGTAAATACGCCTCAAGATTAAAAAGTTTTTACTCAAAATTGAGACAAAAAAAAATTTCAAAAACGAATCAAGCTCAAATATGAGTAAATTTGTGTCAGATATGAGTAGAAAAAAGTTGCTCAAATTTGACGAAATGCAGCTTAAATATGAGAACAATGTGAATCAGAAAACAAGCTTAAAAATGAGTAAATGTGTCTCTCATAATTGAGACATGTATTCTCATATATGAAAGCTGTTGCCCTACTCAATTGTGAAACGTTTCTTCTTAAGTGTACGCGAAAAACTACTCAAATTTGAGATGGTGCCATATTCATTTTTGAGGCAAAAGTGCTCGTTTATGAGCATGAAACTCCTCTCAAATATAAACCAAAACAACTCAAATATGAGAAAGCGATTCCCATTCCGCACTGAATTGTATTGTAAAAGATGCAACACCTCCGACGCATCTTGAGTCACATCTTTGAGAATGCAATCCAAGCAGAATGTCAAAATAACACTTAAATTTTAGACGCAACCATCATATCTTCGAGTGAGAACCAGAACATAACTCCATTTTCGTAGGATTATAGGAGAAAGGAAAAGATTATTTTCCGAATCTTAATACAAATATTTTTTAGTCTTTTCTTCCTCTCCTGTAAGCCTACGGAAATGGAGTTATGTTCTGTTCTCACTCGAAGATGTGATGGTTGCGTCTAAAATTTAAGAGTGTTATTTTGACATTCTGCTTGGATTGCATTCTCAGAGATGTGACTCAAGATGCGTCGGAGGTGTTGCATCTTTTACAATACAATTCAGTGCGGAATGGGGAAAAGCTTTGTCAAATTAAAAAATATATATATATATATTCTCTGTGACAAGGGAGTACTGTTAAAACGAAACAAATTATATTAGTTTACTTTATTCTTGCAGTTTCTTAGAAAATACAAAAGCAGTATACAATCTGACATAACATGAACTATCGAGAACGATCTGCACATGAGCACATTTTATTTGTTCTAAAAAATTGTTTAAAAGAGCATCTTTTGACAGAATTTCGCCTTTGATACATAGGAATAACACTGGAAAATTAATAATTACAATATATCGTGGATAAAATCTTTACATAAAAAAAAAGAACTTGAAATAATATAAGTCCTGACCTTAAACAAACCAAAGAAGAATCCGTTTTATTATATTTCGTATAGTGCAGATGAACACGAGAAGAACGTCCGTCGACTTTTTCTATTCTCCTTTACCGAAAGAAGTGCAGTGTACTAGACGAAACATTGTAAAATGGATTCTTACTGTTAACAAAAAACAAAATATATTACTTTACTCATGTATCTCTTTGTGTCTAAATGCATGTTTTCTGAGAAAATACAATCTGACATTTTAGAATTGACGTAAAATGACCTATGCGTTCTGATCTGCACATTACCACATATTTTTGTTTCCGTTGGAAAATTATTAATTACATCATGGATAAGATCTTTTAAAAATCTGGAAATAGTAAAAGGCATGACCTTGAGCATGCCGAAGATTAACCAGAATAATCCGTTTCATAATGTTTCGTGCAGTGCACTGCACTTCCTCAGGTGAAGACGAAAAGGACGCTGGTAGAGTTTTTGTAGTCTCTTCACCTGAAGAATTACATTACATTCGACGAAATATTGTGAAACTTAATTGTACTGTTAACAAAAACATACTGCATTACTCTACTCACCCGTCTGTGTCTAAATTTTTCTTACAAGGAAAGACTCCCAACCGTGAGAGCTGGATTTAGCTCAAACTTTGCGAAATAGGTATTTCAACCTGAGAACGGTGATGATAGTCGTTTGATTCGCTTATGCTTTGTTGTGGACTTAGTGATGTCCGAAGTTCAATTTTCACAGAAATTAACTATATAGGGAAAAGTTTACTTCAAATGTAATGTCTTGAAAGTAATTAAAGTGGTCACAACGAAACTTACACAACGTAATACTTACTAATCGAAAACAGTAGCCAGTGTTGCCATCTATCAGTGTTCCCAACTCAGGATAAAAAATAAACATTTAAAATTGCAATATACATCAATTAGTACACACTTAAAACAACTCACAAAACAATCAAATACTGCAATGTGAGGGTATCATCCCATTTCAAATGTTTAACTTTTATACTGAGTTGGCAACATTGACTGATTGATGGTAACACTGGTTACGTAAATTGAACTTACGAGATCCCTAAGTCCACAACAAAGCAAAAGCAAATCGAACGACTAACATAACCGGTCTGAGTTACGTTGAAATACCTATTTCGCGAATTTTCAAGCTGTCAGGGTCGGGAGTCTTCCCTTGTAAGAAACTACAGAAGCAGCACATTCTCACATAAAATGACATTCTGATTTGCACATTACCGTATTTTTTGCTCTAGAAATTCTTAAATAAGCTATTTTAAAGAACTACATTAATTCATACGAATAACTCTGGACAGTTATTAATTACATCATGGATAAAATCTTTCAATAACAAAAATTTTGAAATAAGTCCTGATCTTGAACACGCCCAAAATGAACCAGATTAATCAGGAGGGCCCGAGAATTGAGAACATGTCTTCTTTTCTGTGTCATTTAATACACGTACCCAAGAAAGGTATTTATCCAATTCACATATAGGGGAGTGAGAATTCGTATACTTTTATTTTGCCTTTTGTGCCGTTTTAGCCTTTTCTCGCCTTTTACTTGAATATTTTGGGTCTTTTGGTCCTTTTTAAGTTTTTCCAAATTTCATACAAAATTAATTATTCAACTGCCATCAAAAACATATAGAAGGCGAAACTGCTGGACAGTAGCCAACGCCTTTTTCTGGCAATTAACTACTACTTGTTCACAAAACGTTTGTGGTCTTTCACATTTTTCCTAATGTTGGTCAAACCGGTTTACATGGTGAACAGTGTTTCATATAATTTATTACAAAGCACCTGATGCCGAAAGACAGACCCGAAAAAAAAGCTGTATTTTGTATTGATACCTGAGTAGAAAATTATATATTTTTAGGTCTCTTTCTTAATTTTCGGTCCTTTTTTGCTATTTTAACGGTATTTTAAGGGTCGTTTCCTCATACAGTTTGGATCCTCAACTCCCGCGCCCTATTAATCAGTTGCACAATATTTCATGCAATGCACTGCACTTCTTTAGGTGAAGAGGACGAGAAGAACGGTAGAGTTCGTCTAGTCCGCTTCACCCGAAGAAATGTTGTCAAACCGATTATTTTGGATCATCTTTCGAGTATTCACGGACTGGACTTTTATTACTTCAACATTTTTATTATTAAAAGATTTTACCTATGATGTTAGTAATAAATTTCCAGCGTTACTGATGTTGACGCAGGTTACAGGGTTAGTGTATGTTCGTTGGGCATTCTTTGCACTTTAAAGTAACATACACTGTATAATCATTAAGTGCATACGAATTTCGAATACATAAAGGATAACAATTATACAAATCTGTTATTGTTGACACTCCCACTTCTTTCGTTCTTGTAACTCTATACGAATGATAATGCTCACTAAAACCTTATTCAAATACAAGAAATGGTTCCTCATTTAACAGCAATATGTCAGTAATATGACCAAATACTGGAACACTTGTATCGTGATTGTAATCCCCAAAAACCACTTCATGCTTACAGTAAGTTATACCACGGTATTTAAGAGATTTACATTTTATCATGATCGTGGAATCACTGCAAAGGTCTGTGAGAATGTCTGTCACATGTGGATGATTCTGAATCAACTTTTTATCTACTACATGAGTTACTAATGGACCTGCTGTTGTTTTTTGTCAAGAGTATGTGCTGTACGTAACTGATGACGATCTGCTACCGTTTTAGCGACATTGATATAATTTCCAGACGTCATAACACACTTTTTGGATGGGTGATGCTTACTTTCGTAGCGCATACTCCAATACATTATTGGTGGACCGAGATGACGTATAATTCTAGGGTAATGAATTGCAAAGTGCATTTTGGGAGTTAAATGACGTTCGGGAAAAAGTTCCAAGAAACATTGGTGATGGTCGGAAATATTTTCTCTCAGTTGGAAGGTTTCTTGAATTGGGATTACAGGTGATACCAAAACATCAAGAATGGAGAGCATGTGAAGAAATAACAACCAGTAAGGTTCATCTTCCGGAATTTTATCACCAATCAAGAGAGGAAGATTGCG
>JAGDQP010002061.1:36676-63260 GCA_022664845.1 Lepisma saccharinum | reverse complement strand
AATAATAGCATCATAAAATTCCAGGATTTTTCCAGGTGCAAAATGAAATTCCAGGCTAAGTCAAGGTTTTCCAGGTCATTAGACACCCTGATACTGGGTGTTCAAAAACTCGCGGACAAACTATACACCACCATGTAGGGGACATCAAAACAAGAAAAAAAGTCCTCTTCAACTGTGGTCAAATGCCACTAGTTTTGGAGATACAAGGTGGCTGGAAAAACAGCCATTTCCCCTGTTTCCTGGTATTGAGTACGAAACTACATAGTCCATATGGTTACTTACAGCAGTCTAGTATGAAGCGAAAACCGTCGACCACTTAGAACCAGGTTTGCTTTCGATGAAGTAGAGACAAACATCTTGAACTTTAAAGCTAATTTCGTCAGTAGCTACTGAAAATGCAAGTAAGAATTTCACAATTGCTTTTCAAGAATAGATACTTACTAAAAGCTTCGCGATAAAGTAGGCCTCTCTTTCGTGATTTTGGTTCCTTTTTTACGTGTCACAACACCTTGCGGCAGTAGGAATGGTAGCAAATGAAGAGCACAATTGATTTCTGTAAATGTGGACGTGGTCGCAATTAGAAACTCACAAAACAATCAATTTGTCTCTGCGAACAACATACTTCCCATAAGATTCTATCTCGTAAACTCTGATCATACAATGTATCTAAAACTACGAAAATCTCAAATTGATTGGTAACTGTTGTAATTCCTCGTTTTTTTTAATTTGAAAAAGTAAACATTGTATCCTGGTATCTTCACTGTGACATAATTTGGAAGGTTCCTGGTTCGATCCCCGGTTCCGACACAGAATTTTTACTCTAAAATTAATTATATCTTCACCTACAGACATCGAAAATGTTAAGAAAATCGGAAGTTGATTCAAATTTTACATTTCTTGCTTTTATTATGTTTTACTGTTGTGTCATTTTCACTTTTCCTCTGATGATGAACCCTAATATACAAGTAATTCGCCAAAGAAGTAAAAAAAGGGTGGATAATATTAATACTTGGTTAAAAAAAAATTACGTAACTAGCATGTATTAGTAATATAACTTATGAGGAAATGGTTTTATGTGGGGGTTAATTATATTGCATCAGTCAGTTGATTTTCCTTTCCATTAATATCTACTTTCTATAGATACCGTTAGCGACAGAGGTGGTGGGGGTAGATCTGTCACCATTTTCTTATATGTGCTTCCTGCACGTTGTATCTCTGGTTCATAATCATCTGACGAAGAATCGTCCGACCATCTTCGCCCGCTTACGTCGCTTCTTCTTTCTCTGTCCCTCGTGTGCACACGTGTTGTCTACTCCCGTCTCATATTCCGCTCTTTTTAACTTTTCAATTCCCTTCTCTTACGTATCTGTGACGAAAAACAATATGGAGAGACCCAATTACGATCATGGAAATGAAATAGGTTTACTTACACTGTACTTGAAACAGCGTGACATAATATTTATTTATAAATGAAGCAATAGGGAACAAGAATTAAACACACAGATAAATGAGATTTCATACAGCACTTATATCATTGTCCTTATCAAGTTATTCAAACCTAGATAGATCTATGGTTAATTCTTTGTAGCAAGGATAAGAAATTAAAATCGCCAAATAACAGAATTTTATCTCAATCAAAAAATATTTTTTTGATGGATGACGCCTTTAATTATTTTCTTGCTGTTTCCCATGGTATATCCTTATGTTGGAGCAATAAACGAGAAGCTGTTCACCATAATTGAAGAGGGGGTGTTTTGAGGTACTCAAGATGAAAAGTTACATGAATGTGCCAAAACTGGGGAGAAATATGATAGCGTCGGGTTGAGTGTATCAGGATTGCCACTTTTTCGGCATTTCAAAATTCCCTGATCGTTTTAAGGTGTCTTTCCTCAATATTCCCTGTTTTTTAAGGCAGTCAGTTAGAAAATTTCTTGTTACATCTTCAACAGAGCAAAAATTTCCCTGAATTTTTGGTTCTTTTTAAAAGATCTTTCGAATTTTAAAAATCCCCAGACATCTGTTTTCCCGGTTTTCTATGTGCGTGGTCACCCTGTAAGTAACACTGACTTACACCCATGTGCTGTACATCGGACAAAACCATTCGTGTGTAATCAAGTGAAATATTCCAATATTGGTTATAACTTTCTTGAAGAATGCCTGAAATACGTGTGTTAGTATGTTTGCATTATCTGTACATTTATTGGGAAAGATTTTGAAGTTGAGAAAAAAAATCTCAGGTTTGTTGCGCATTTCAAAAAACGAAATTCCCTGACTTTTCCGGATCTTCCAAGTCAAATTAGAAAATTTTCCACGTCCAGTATTAATTGAGAAATTTGTTATTTAATAACCTGCAGTATTCTAATTATAAATTTTAACTACCGGTATACAGAAGAGGATAATTTTACACTAAGTGCCTTAAATCATATTTTGCGTGAGCAAAATGTATGTAACAAAAACACCAATTCACACACAATTACAGAGTGCTTGCAAGTTTGTAGTTAATTGACTTCTAGGGTGCTATTTTTTCTTTTTATTCTTACAAAATTCACAGACATCTGTGCGAATTTGCAATTTTCCAAGGCTTTTTCAGAAATGTCAACATTCTCGGATTATTCCAGGTTTTCCATATGCCCTGAATCTACACATAATTATTATCTTTTATAAACCAGACAGGAAATACTTACACGTTTTAGATAGCACTTTGACCACAGGATACACGTGCCACCCCCGACCTGGTTCCTCCCTATTTTTCACTGAAGTTCGGCCAATAGCATCTTTCTGCATTATCCAGCAACCAACAAGTGGGAACTAGTTGTACCCCATCTTCAAATTCGAGGATGCTTTTCTTGCGCAGGTAATCGACCATAATACTGTCGAAATGTCAATTACTCTACAACAAACATCATGCGCCCACATATATAGTACAAAGGAGAACATGCGCTGTATTATTAACTAATGGTTTAAATGTCTTAAAACTGCGAGATTGATGTGATCGTCACTACTCGAGAGAATGAATGACAGAGAAGGCTATAAAAGAATCTCGATAGGGGAAAATAAAGTGCTTTCTACAGATGTCTTTCACTTCCATTTCGGAAAGTCCTTTTAATTGAAATATGCACAACTTTGACGAATCGCATGGGTGAACAAAAAATCACTTTGTTTTTTGAAATATCGTCCTATCACCACCATAGAATCAAGCACGCGAGAATAAACGAAATTACTTATTAGAAGAATCTTACCATCACTGACACCACAACAGTTATTTGGCTGCACAATACTTAGTTCAAACTTTGAAAGTACACAATAAAGGCCGCTTTAGACGATACAATTTCTCGTACGATCTCTCGTATGATAGAATGTATACAATCCATAGTACGAGATTCTTCGTACTATAAATCATACAATATTGTATAGTGTTTTACACGGTACAATTTTGGATACGAGCGGATAATGATCAAACTGCTGAAGTTTATAGTTGTGACATCTCAGGCTTTTAGGGTAATTATGCCCCAGATATTTGTGAAAGTATAGCCCATTTAAAAAATAGAAAAGAATTAAAATATTGATAACAATGAATCTTGACGCAACATAAATTCAGTTTGTTTTAATGCCACATTCTATGAAGAGAATCTAACTTCTACTAGGTTTCAGTGGTAACGAAAGTGTTGTAGCTTTATTTCTGTACTTCAATAAAGATATTCAATGCGGACACACAAAAAACGTTGACAATTTTGCCGTCTTCGATAATAAGTTCGGAGTCATATGTGTTGTTTTTACAATATTCCTTAGTTAACAAGATATGTGACATTACACAGCAATTCAAAAGTGTATAAATCGCGATATATTAATTCCTATTTATACATACGGGGGCAATTAGTAATACTGCGGTTTAATTACTTCTGCCACAGAGCACTGGAAACGCCTCAAAATGCTTCGTTTTATGTTCATATAAGCATGAAATACATGCAAAATACGAAAATGAGAAGTAATGTATATTTTATGTGATTTATAGGCTCATTTCACAGAAGGATATAAGTGTCAATATGGAGGATCAGCTGTCTTAACCTTTGAATAAAAATTAGTTCCTTCGATTAATTACCTAGCTCACGTATTGACTTGCACAGCTCTGGCCTGACGTCGACACTCTACTTACATTATGTCTACTTCTGTAATTACTGTTCAATGTATTTCATTATTTCGGATGCACAGAGCGTATATGTTTATTAAAATCATTGGGGGGATATGATTGCAAAGATACCGGTATCCTCTACATTATTTCATTTCATACATATCATGCCTGCAGCAGATTCGGTACTCTGCGCACAAGAAAAACAAAGAAAATCACCTTAATTGCATTGCACAATATATAGGAGAAGCAGTAGCTATTAGATCACATCAGAACTTTGTCATTATATTTTTAACATATTTTTAAACATATTTTTCACGTATTTAGTACCTTTTATGGTTATAGAAATGCAAAACATAGCATTTTGAGGTATTGCTAGTCCTCTATGGCAGAAGTAGCTGAACTGCAGTATCACATACCTTTTTATACTTCCCTTAAAAACGTTGTTTTATATCTTTATACCTGTAATAGTTTATTATGCCATTATGTATGTTAATTTGAGCATCAAGTAATAACATTAATACTCGTATGTTCTCTTTATCTGGTAATCCATAACCAAACAGCCGAATAGGAAAGTATGTTATATTGCCAGTAGGGGCGCTGTCATAGATTGTACGAATAATCCGCTGAAAAATAGGACCGTTTCTATTTAGAGAAGCACATCGGAGATAGCGTGAAAAATCGTACGATCCGCGCTTTACACGATCAAAGAATGTAACCGATGAGATTGCACACGAGGGATCGTACGAGAAATTGTATCGTCTAAAGCGGCCTTAACGCTCTTATTGTGGATCTGTACATCCTATCACTAAAGGCCCCGAACGATGCTCTCCATTTCCTTGCATCGTCTGTGTATTTGCTGCAAAGGTTTATCTGCTTTCCTCACCCATTTTTTTAATACCTGCATATGATTTTCAAAGTGAAAGGCACTGTACGTATGTAGAGAACCCAAATTAAGAACATCGTCCGCAATATGAACCAAACCATGAACATTATGAGACATGTATTCTTGTCCATAGAGATAAACGAACTTTTCTACAAAGTACACTAGTAGCTGTTTAGCGTATCCAGCGTAAGATGCACAAAGCTTTTCGCTTACCAATAACGTAGTTCAGGGTTCCCACTCTCTTTCCTTAAAAAATTTCCAGGACAAATTACCAATTTTCCAGGACTGCGACACAGGAAGGTATAACAGGATTGCAACTGTAGGTTCAAAACTCAAAACAGTGAAATGAAAAGTACAGTAGCTTATGCAGTTAATATTAATGCAAGTACAGTATTAATACACAATAATTAAATACACAAAGCGGAGCGTAATGTGCTGCTTTTTCTTTTTTTTTGGTGGCCTCCCAACTCCCCTTATAGCCAGCCGATCCACCCACACCCAGCACATGTATTTTCACTTTCTATATGACATTTTAATTGTACACCGAACAAATTTAAAAACAACAAAAATCTATTTTTCGTACATGACATCGTCATTGTCATGACCGTGTGACAGATATAATTAGGGGAAAAAAGGAATTATATTACAAGTTTTTCAACTGAGTATGGAGTTGTGTGATTTCCTCATCTATAGACACAATCTCTTTCTTCTTTAGCGAAGCTGCTCTACGGATAACATTTGACTTTGTCAATAAAGTAAAGCAAGACTTCTGCTCTGCTTCATGTACAAGCTGGTTTGTTTCAGTTTCGAAGGCTTCACTTGTTTCCATCTATTTCCTTTTCTTTCTCTGCAGCTGCTGTACATTTTCACTTATCTCTTTCCTCTTGCTCTGCACTCGACTTTCTCTTTCAACAGTCCTTATTTTCTCCAGCTCTGCCTTGCTGCATTTCTTTCGTGATGTTGATTGAAGTCAGGTCTTTATGGGAAATGTTCTCATCCACCAATCTCAAACCGACCAATGATTTCTCCTTCATATTTTCAACAAGCAGATCTTTATTTATGCTGTAGTCTCCTTCGATATCAGCCTGTCCATGAGACAAAACCAGAAGCTTCTTTATGATTAACAACAAATCTTTAAATTCTCTGAACCATCCAACAGTTTTGTGTAAAAACAATCCATCCTCTCAGGGTCCAACTTATACCCAGCAAGTGCATCTTTAAACTACTCAGTAAATTTTCCATACAAAACAAACAGCTGATCACATTCTTTGGGTGTAGCCCATTTCTTCTCCAACAGTGACTGAAGGACACCACGAAACTTTATGGATGACACACCATCTGGATCTAGGCATATAAGTTCTCTCACAAGCCTATATTTCAGTGGACTTTTCTGTATGACATCCAACAGCAATTTGCACAGGAATATCTGGCATTCAACTCTGAACTGTTTTTTTTTTCCTTTCAGTAACGTTCCCCTCTTTGCATGCACTACGGAGACTTTATGAAGTTGCAAATCCCAAGTCCACATTTGATGCACTCACCGTGTTGCTCTTTGATGGGGTGAATTGTGATAGTTTAGCAGCAGAAGACAATGTCCCAAGAACAGATTTCTGGATGATTATGCGGGCCACTTTCATTCCAACTTCATACAAATCTTTAGCTAGGAATGGAACCAGAGGTTCATCACGTTGGTACCGCTGAAGGAGTGGTCTTAAGAGACTAGTTACAAACACAAAAAAATGGAACTTACACTGCATTAGACTATCAGCACAAGCAACTTTCAAACACTGGAATGCATTTGGCTTTGGTTCAGAACTCTTGCCAGACATGCTCTTAATGTAAGTTTCCACTGATGGCCACATTTCCAGAGCTCTTTCAGCTACCACTGCGTCTTCCAACCACCTGTGAGCACAAAACTTCATGGAAACTTTTCATAGCCAGTAACAGAAACAAAATCCTCACGTTTTGCCGGAGAGTCTGTAAACAGTCGCCACAGGGATGTTAACACTGATCCCAGTCTGTTGATTCACACGCCACACGAAAAGCACCATGTAGAGTGTGCAAACTACCACTTCCAATGTCCAGCAATGCAGGAGAGTCTTCACCAATGTGACCTCTTTAACAGATTCAGCAGTTTCCAGTTAACACGTGGCCCATCCATCGACACTTGAATGAACTTGTTACGGGGTAACTTCTCTGTTCCTTTGAGGAAAGCCTGCAGTAAATCTTTTGCCGTTGTATGACCTAGAAACTGGGACCCAAGGTACTGACTTTTCACCACATTTTCATCAGTGTTCCAGTATCTCACAACCATATCCATTTGTTCAGACTGAGATACCTTGTTCAGGCACTCATCAAAAGATACCACAAAAGCTGGACTCCTACAGACACTGTTCACAAGAATCTCTAAGAAGTATTCACCTAGACCATAGCAAATGATGTAAGATAACTTTGTAGGCCCACACTGAAATTTTTGGGCAAGTGCACTGCCTGGAAACATGGCCCTAAATAGATCTCCAATGTCTGAACACGAGTTGTATGAGTACTTTGATTTTACTACCTTCATTGCCCACAACAGTTCACTTTTACACATGTCTTCTCTAGACGCATGTTGCAGCAGAATGTTTTCTGTGACTGATAGCGATCCTGATGTGGAAGGTTTCTCTGAAGCACTACACTGTTTTTCATCCACAGACACAAAAAGTGAAGATGAACTTCCTTCTCCTGACTGTGATGATTTACACTTAAAATATGAATCCACAGACGAGCTTTGGGAAGTGCTAGTGAAGACAGCATCCAAAAATGGGTTGACAGACTAGTGGATGAAAGAAGAAGAGAGAAGTTCTCCAGCCAACCACCCTGTTGGGAGAAAGAAAGCCCACCAATCACCCACACATGCAGGATCATGACAAATTATTATTCAGCACAAAAACAGGAAGCAATCAATTACAATCTTCATTATAATTATGAAAAATCTGACATTCAGTATTTCTGTACATTTCCAGGACGAGTGGAAACCCTGCGTAGTTGCAAATGTAAATATAGCTCATTGCTAATTTTGTTAAACAAAACTACCGGGCCAGTATACAAGAACTGACGGAATTCAGTTGCTTTCCACATTTTGATATACTTCAGGGATCTAGGACGTCTAGTGAACTCCGCCGTAGCTTTCTAGGTCAGCAGAAATCTTCTCCACTTGTAAATTAGACAAACGTATTTTTAACGGCCCAAGTAACCACAAATATATTAATTTTTTAACGATTCCTAAACATATTAGATGCATGTAATCTAATGGGATCTGAGTTACCAGTCCTAATCCCGATATATCATTCAAAATAAATCCCATTGTGACAAACAAATGAACGTTATGTACGCGCTGTGGCTGCAGCGAACGTGTGACGGCCAGGTGAACTTTGATGCTTTCCAGGATTTTCTGTGCATCTTTCTCAAAATATTTTTGTTTTTATTACACATATACAAAATTCTACGAATTTCTAAATCCTGCTGCTAGTAGTCCTCCAGTGGAACAACTGTGGGATTCCCATGGGAGCAGTCCCATGACTGTCCCCGGCAGGATTTTCATCGGATCCCCTATTTCTTTATGTGGGATCATCCCCTCATAGGGATCAAAATGGGCGCTCCCGTGGAGGGCTTGTGCTATGTGGGTAGTATTGAAACATCATCCGCATAACTTAGTAACAACACTTACGTACAAAATAGTGTCGTGGAAGATGAGAAAACCAATAATTTTCTTCAAAATGTGGAGACCAGACACTCTGCCATCACACATCTTATAACGACGCACTCGATCTAGTGTAGCCAGCACGTAGTCAGTCATAGGCGCTGGCAGCGTTCAGTGGCGGCTCGCATCGGAGCGATATCAACTGAACTGTCTTCCCGTAGAAAGTCTTCAAAACATTAAACAGCACACAATTACATACAAAAACGGCGCAAAAAAAATTATATACAATTTATATGGCGCAATGGATGTTATAATTGGATAATATATATCCTTCTTTAACTACTGATATGTGAAGAAACTTTTATAAATACAAAACAGTAATATCATATGGACTTGTACTAAGCGCGAATTTTCATTTCCTGATTGCAAAATCTAGTAAACATACATATCTACTTACCTTTTGCTTCTACTGAAGTGCCGTTTGCTGAACCTCACTCCGCCATCAGCAAACACGCTTTGCACAGTGTTAGCGAACAATAGCATTGATAATTCACTAAATATTGCCATTGTGTCACTGTTCTCTCTGTTTCACTGTACCACTTTTTCCCTACTAGACAAAACCACGTATTGAGAGCATAAGGATAATCTATAATCATACATACATTATGCCACCTGTTTACATTTTCCTGATATGTTATGCAATTTCGTACCTGAACATGGTTATAAATTGACAATAAATATTGGTACCAGTTTTTTAACAGACCAATCAGTCACTTGCATGTGATTGACTACCGCATATGCTAAATTGAGATAGGGTAAAGTGACCGAATATCGGATACCTAAGCATATGTCCATATTTCGAGACGAAAATGAAGAGAAACCTTTGTCATACTTCTGGGATTTTTAGACTGATATGTCTTCTTTAATAATCGTTGTTGTCCAGTGCATAATAATTGATTGTTTATAAGTAACAGCAGAAAACTAAAAAATACTCAAAAACTGAGCGCTGAAAAATGGTGCCCTAATATCGGATAGGGGTGTTCCAAATATCGGATGACAATATATAATGGGAATGGGTACTAGTAAGTCAAGTCTGAAAAGAGATACAAAAACATATTTAATCATATTCAGGTTTACATTATATTTTACTAGGTTTACTAGAAAATTGTACAAGTTACAAATATGTCAGAAACTGTCAGATAGCTCTATAGTAGTTGCACAAGAAACAAACGTGAAAGTCTGTGGGTGGAAGGTCGGTTTTTGACGTGAGTATTACAAAGATCACATACAAATGATGTCCATTGGTCATCATCCACCCCCGCACAGAGTCATGAGCCCAACGAATGCACAGTGTACAGCGGATCCATTCTTCACCAGTTTCATCAAGCCGGTAAGGTTGATTGCAGTGCAGTACAAACATTCCTCGCCCGTACTGTCTTCATCGTCCGTCGATTAAGTGGAAAGCTTCACACGACTCTGTTGATTCATCCAAATGTAGGCCATCTTCAATGTCGTTTGGGTTTGATGTGGGTCTGTCCTTTCCAAAGAAGTGGATCCTCTTCGAACGACTTTGTTCGGTGGGCCTTTTGGATTGGGTCCTCTTCTTCTTAACAGACTTCTTATCCAAATTTGTTTCGACATTGGGCTGTTGTAATTGCTTCTTACTTTGGAGAATTTTCTTGTATGGAGACGAAGTAATTACGGCAGCGTGTCCTGTTTTGGTGTTTTTAGAGGATGTTGATGGCGGAGAAAGTTGGAATGGGGAGAGATATCTTGCAGTCGAGGAAGTAGAGGGTCTACTTTCATCAGAGTTGGGCGTGACATTTAGATCCAAGGCAGGCGACTGGCTACCGTCAGCGAGTGGCAAGAAATCTGCGACGGTAAATATGTTTGGATTGTAGGGCACAATGCTACATCTTTGGAAACCATTTAGAGCTACCTCCATTTATGCAGCTTTTACGTAAGCCTTTCCCATCAAAGCCGCAGTTTGATATGATGTAACAGGACGAAAGGGATGGGATAGCAACCAGTTTTCCACTTCTACTGCGTAATAATGTTTGAATGGGGACATAAAGGCAATATCCAATGGTTGTAATTTATGGGTTGAATGAGGGGGCAGGTAAACAATATTAACACCATGCTCTCGTCCTAAGTCTATCACATCGAGATTGCGGGTGTGCGTGAAATGTCCATCTAGAATTAACACGACAGGTCTTTCAGGAGTGGGTTGAATGAAATCAATGAAATGTTTGAACCACTGTGTGAATATATGGGACTGTATCAAACCTGATGAGTGGCATGCACCTACAGTCCCAGCAGGAGCACCATCTAATAATTCTGGCTTCATTCGTTTTCGTGGGAACACTATCATTGGAGGTACGAATACTCCCGCTGCACTCATGCATGTCACAATTGGATGTACTGATCCTCGTTCTGCCGATGAAATTTTCGCTACGTCCTTCTTCCCTTTTACAGCAGTAACCTTTGTGTTTTTTTGTTGGACAATTACTATTCCGGTTTCGTCTACGTTAAATATTCTCGATGCTTCAAACTGCACTTTCTCTAACTCAGGTTTTAAGAGTTGGAAAAAAGCATCCACCTTTTCCTTGGTAAAACCTTTCGCCCTAGCAAGGAATATGTCTTGCGATTCTCGGAAACTCAATTGTCGATGACGTTTAACAAAATTTCTTAACCACTTTCTTCCCGCCATTCCCTTATTTAGAGCAAAAGAATGCTTCATATTATTTTTTATTGTCAGTTGAAATGCCATTCTTCTGATATCTGCTGAACGGAGACCAAAGAAACGTTCATCCATGACGGTACAATAACGAGAAAGCTCCTCTTGTAAATCCACTCCCAAAATTGGCTTCCTTCCTAGTGACGTGCGGATTAATTGCTCAACAGTTTTGGTTTTGTTGTTTACGTAATTTTCTAACGTAGATCGTGGTACTTTGTATGCTTTTGCTGCCTTTAGAAATCCCATCTTCTTTTGCCGAACAGCATCTACTGCATTTTGCATCGCTTGGGGCTCCCAGGCTTTCCTCTTTCTACTTGATGACATCTGAAAATATACCAAAACAACCTTTTATAACTGGTGCCCCAAATATCGGATATCGGCAACCCCTCCTATCCGATATTTGGGAGCACAGCAACTAGAATGAATAATCCAGCGCCATGTTTTACAGGAAAACCAACGAAAAAACACAAGTGTATGGATAAAAGCTAGAGGCTCTAAGCTATACATTCAACACTGGATATTCGAAAAAAGAACATACCTGCGCTCTACAAGCCTTCGTACACCGCTGTTCAATATAAACTCCTGTTTTCAAAATTCACAAAAAGCACTCCGCCAACTACACCTGTCCTCACAGCGCGCCACAACTCAAGCGGCACGCCAGGCTTTGTGTTATGATATAGTTACTGCGTCTGCCACTTGAGGTCAGCACTTACTTTCCGAGATAAGCGAGTATCCGATATTCCGCACGTATCCGATAATCGGGCACTTTACTCTACATATCTTCCATCTCCGGGGCTAATATGTTCGATGGTTTAATATTAACTGGAGAATCCAGTTGTATGAAATGTACGATGATTTGACAGTAGTTCAACCAAATAGTATTACCGCAGTCGTAATACACGTCCTAGTTCTTTGAATTCGTAATGCCAAACTCTGAAGTTGTACATGCTTAAGATTTAAGCCACCCTGGTGGACTGGTAAGTAAAGATGTTCCCTGGCTTTTTTAACCCTGGAAAGCTAACCTTCCTAGGAGTTCCGTTGTTACTAACCATTCGTAAAATTTACGATTCAAAAATTTTTTAGTGCACTAAAATTTTTATTTGCACAAAAGATTCAAATAAGTAACAATAACTCTTGACGGGAACCTTTTCCCTTCTAAATTAAAAAAGCAGAAATGTTTCAAAAATTAAAATTTTCTCCGTCAGTTTCTTACAATCGTGAAGGAAAAAGTTATATGGTTTGTACTACTTGCGAAAATCTCTAAAAATCACAATATGCGAAAGTTTCAATTACACAATTACACCATTTTGTCTTAATTAAACGTTAAAATCTTGGTAATTGCAGTGTACGTTTATTAGATCTTAACATCAAAACCAGCGTCGCATTCCACATCTTAGTCCTTGTTGTCACACAGGAGATACAGCGTTTTGCCCTGTGTTCAACACACATAGGCCTTTTGCAGTGATGACAGTACGTCGCAGTCTTTCTCCGTTTTGCAGATGGGCAGAAAAAGCAAACTTTTCTTGGCCCTGGACCCTCAGTTGGTTGTGGCCTGGGCTGCTCACCAACGTTTGCGATGATCACCTCACGAATTGAACGTTGCAATGTAGGGGCTGTCAGACGTGTTTGCATGTGAGGAGATGACAGTTCGTGGCTTAGAACTTTCATGAACTCTTTCCTTGAAAGAGGTTTCTGTCGCCATGAAAACATGTTGGTGCAATATATGACATATGCATTCACGAATGCAATGTTCAGCATGCCATAAAACACACAAAGAGGCCACCGTTTGGTCTTCCTACTGCAAGTTACGTTCTTGCACATTTGATCCAACGTGCCAACGGCTCCCTTTGTAGCATTGTAAGTCTCAACATTGTTAGGTTTCTTTGTTTTAGGATCTACAGCCACGTCTTCATGGGTAGTGGACAAAAGGAAAATTACTTTATTTGACTTTGGTTTGTAGGACATTAGAGTAACCTGGTTGTCAAAACAGAAGATCGATGTTGCAACTGGCCTCTTCTTTCTGTTGTGCAACTCTGTAGGTATCTCTTGTTCGATCGAAGTGTTCCCACACTGGTCAAGTTGAACGACGGCTTTAGAAAATCACCTGCGAGCTTGACACTGGTCCGTCGTCACGTTTCTGTTTGAGCCGTGGATTGGTTTTGTTATCTCTTTCAGTAAATACTCGGCTAAAGGAAGTCCGCCTGAATTTGTACTTTTTCCAAGATATGGTATTGCATTTACCATATAATTTGTACCATCGTCACACATCATTACAATTTTGATCCCGTATTTACTTGGTTTACTAGGGATGTACATCCGGAACGGACACTTCCCACGAAATACAAGTAACTGTTCATCAGTAGTCACGAATGAACCTGATTGGTACATTTTCGTGCAGTTGAGTACAAAATTATCCCATACCTCACGTATTGGTGCAAAACTGTCTGTTTTCTTCCTTTCAGTCATTGCTGCTTTGAACTTTGTTCCACACAGAGATGTATCGAACATTTCGCGCATCTCAAGGTGATTGTTTTTCTACTCGGCGGATAAAACTAAGAGGCCTAGAAATGCTCTTAGTTCCTGTATTGTTACTTTGGAAACTGTATTCTTCTGATCTTTGTACTTAGCAGACACCTTATCAATTTGCTCATTTGTATGCAGCAATATTTTATCTATAATATTTTCACTGATAAATAACTGAAGGCATTCCTTCGGGGATGTTGCATTTTTGGCAATGTCTCTTGATCCCTGTGTGAAATGAACTGTTTCTAGCAGAGAGACGACCTGACCTAGTTGGGATATTTGTAGACCACACATGTGCATTTCTTCCTCTGATCACTTTTGTTTTCGGTACAATAATATTTGGATCCAGTCCTGCTGTAATTGTATTGGCGTTCCCATTTTCATTTTCCCTTTCATCAGCAACCGACATGTTGGAAGGGATGGGGGCTTTTGGCTTAGGTGGCACGCACAACACAGAGTTTGATGTCTTTACTGATTTACTTGTACGCGTAGAAGAACGATCACGAGAATATCCATTTCGCTGTCTTTTTGTTGGAGGTGCAAATCGCTGTTCGTCTTCATTTTCATTATTTTTAACCTCGAACACGAAATCAGGATTAGCAACACTGTCATCCGAATCTTTTTCAAATTCAACATGATCCTCTTCATCACTAAATTCACTGAACGCCTCGTCATCACTTTCTTCAAGAATTCTGTGCAGTTCTTCAATGCTCCAGTCCTTGACCACTTTTCTTCCAGCCATAATGATTCAGGGAATATCTCAGCTTCAAAACCTAAAATTAGCGTTATTACTAACCATTCTTCAAATATACGACAGCCGGAAAACCAAAACCTTCTGTCTACTGAACTAACAAGTCAAACAGTGAAAGAGAGCCACGCGTGCAGTCGTCTGGTAGAGAAAAGAAAGTACTGTGACTGTCGCTTCCGGAAACATAAGAAACACGAAATGCGACCCATGCCTGTCGTAAAATTTACGAATGGTTAGCTTTCCAGGGTTAAGGAATTCAATTTTAGCTAAGTTATTTGACAGCCAGCGAATTATGACGTGATAAGCAGGCCGTCAAATAACTCCCCTACATTTGGATTTTTTTGAAAACGTTTAATTCATATCACAGAGTTCCATGAGCACCAATGAGCCTACTTAAAAAAAAACGAAAAAAGTGGTGGCGAGCGTTAATATTATGAAATTAGATTCCTTATTGGCGACTAGTTTCTGGTTTGTACAAGTGATGTGCTTAGTTAGGATAATAAATTGTCGATTACCCATTAGTAGGGCTAGCGGATAATCCGAAAAAAAAAAGGGTTGCCCACTTAAGTAACATGAATTATATTTTTATACTCCAGTTGTAGAAACAGCATTTACTTTACGAAGTACAGCTGGTGTATCGAAAATATGTTTAATTTAGCTAAAGAATATCAAAGCACATACTAAGAATAAATATAGTGGGAAAATAGTTTAAATTTCGTAACATGATAGGACTTGTAAAGTGTTATTTTGTGTACGTTGTGTTAAAATGTTCACTTTTCTTTATTTTAAACCCTTGCTAAAATAATCGATGATTATTATTATTTATTTATTGATGCTAAACACTAAAAAAAAAAAAAAAGACTGAGACCCGTTGTGGTTTTGCGGTTAATGTGCCAGCGGATAGTTGAGCGTGTGCGTGTAGTAACGAAACAGGTCTGCTTCCTACTTTTTCAAAAAGAACGGAGTAGCTTCTTAGAAATAAAATATATTTTATTGTATAAATTTGTTCCATAAGATGAGTATTGTGTACAGTTGGTCCTTTTGGGTATAAACCAAACATTGTTAGTTTTTATATAGTTCAATAAATATATTGTAACCACATTTGTATTCGTATTATTTTTGTCCTAGATACCACACGTGTTCAGATATGGGTAAAGAAACAAATTTTCTCCGGCGATCGACCTTTCGTTTACAGAAGGGTAGAGACGATATAATCATGAATATAGCGTAAAAGACTTTGATTTTGAATTATTTGTGGCCTTTAGGCATCTTAAGCTCACGCTGCGTAAAACTTTCAAACTGTGTGATTGTATACGAGTGCGAGTGATACGGCAGTACTCCAGAACCGTTACAGCATAATAGGATTCATTCACAAGAATTGCAGCGAGAGGTGTGGAGTTAAACAGAAGTAAATAGCCAGAGTTGATTACTATCAAACCCCTACACAATGACCTGGGTGAAAATGGAAATTGTTGCCAGTACATGTTTGGTATCTATGGTACATTCGTTGACACACATGTAACGCATGGGACATGAAAAACAAAAAAAAAAAAAGGTTTACAATGAGAACTTCTAGTGTGGGAGCTGTAAAGAGCTCTGAACAGGGATACGCGTTCTCCTATCTGTACAAACAAATACGCTTAAAATAGCATGTTTTAGAGAAAGTAAAGGCGCTTTACAGGCAAGATACTTGTTCTGAGGCATTCATAAACATACGCTGTGCATAACTGATGAATTTCTTGTGTTGTGAATCGCCAGAAATTTGTCCAAACAGAGTCAATCACGATAGGAATTGAAAAATGGCTGATCAAAACAATGGCCTTGAAATTCTTCAGAATTATTCGTTGCTTTGGTGGCGAACCCACTCATCAGAGCAGAGAATGCAATTCAGTGATTCGTGTACATGTTTTTTTTTTTTTGTGTGCACACATCTGCGCTGCTTACCGTGACTCATACAGTCAGTACGTTCACACAACTTTCCGTTTTTATCTGCTCGATAAACTTATGTATATTGGGAGTTTATACCATTCCATAATCCAAAAAAAAATCACGTTCTGTGCTGAGAAATCAAATACTCATTTTATATATGTAGGGTGTAACAGAATTCCACAGTTGGAGTGCATAAAAACAAATAAGAACAAAATCTTAGTGACCAGGATAGAAATTCCACCAAGTTTCGGAGCTACAAGCTGCCAAAAGCGTTCGAAAAAGGACATTCGAGCTTCATATTTCCAATACCATAATAGCGGAGCTGATGCGGCATCGTATTATAAAAAATTCAAGCTTGCTCTAGCCAAAATTTCACATTCCAGCATTGTTCAATGGGCGCGCAAAAAACTCCCCAAAGGAAGTAACGGATTCCAGAAATTCTCTAAATTTCCCTCGAATTCTGTCACCCTGTATATTCTCACGATGCTATCACTGAGAAGCGAATAGAGGAATATATAGAACGTAAAGTATATTAACATTTTTTTTCCCTTTCGTATCGAACAGATCTACAGTGTGTCCCATAAGTCTGGAACCGGCCATTTATCTTGCAAATAATGAGACACTGGGATGTTTTCATGATGTAAATGTTCAGTGTGCGTGGGAGGACAGTTTTAGTTAAGTATCGCGCTCGGAACTTGAAGGGAGGCCGCCATCTTGCGGTGTAAATAAAGATTTTAAATCACTCTTTGCAAGAACCTCCCGCGGATAAAGCGTCGGCTTATCTCCACATTATGATGTTTGTGTCCGCTACTGAATAGACAAACAATTTCTTAGGGTGTTGGATCGAATGTCATGACCTCTTAGAGTGGCCGCCATGTTCGCCAGTTCTGACACCATTGAATTATTGCTCCCGTCTAGTGGTTTGGTTTGGGACGTTGGTTTGGCGACGTTGTCGTCTCACTAATGGATTGGCCCGCACAGAGTCCTGATTTGAATCCGATCTCTCAGATGTTTTGGAATATCGATTTCGTGTTATGCCACACCGACCCACATCGATACTTCTCGTTTCGGCGCTTCGCAAGAAATGGTCTGCCATTTTGCACCTGATTGAAAGTATGCCTCCGAGAGAGCTCGAGGGCGGCCCAGATCACATAATGTATCTTGTCTGTATTATTTCTTTCTTTTATTTTATTTTGACGCACCTTGTTTTCCTAGCGTCCTATATTTAGAATACCCTCTAACTCAGTTCCAATGCAACAAAATTTTCTAAAACCTTTTAAAATGTAGCCACTAGGCCCTGGAATAAACAACAAATATATCACAATCCGTGACAGAAAGTTACTTTCGGCATGAACGAGTTCATAAATTGTTTCCAATTCTTCCTTTGGTGCTACGAATGTTAAAATGAAATTAATCTTCTTGCAAAGCTCAGCTGAACGAAAAGTATGTCACAAGACACATGTCTCGTTGTTATTAGTGTAGAAAAGGTTATTTTAAATAAAAAGTTATAGTCAATTTAAAACAGCTCTTATTTTGGTCAAAATAAAACCTTTTGAACAAACATATTTCATGTACATAATTTGGCAACATGCTAATCCTTTTAATCAGTCACTGGTTTTATTATTTACGCCCTCGTTAATTTGGTCCCTTTAACTTTTTTTTAAACCTTAACAGTATTGATAAAATTTTCTTATTTTAACAAACAACTATAAATATACTTTAATAAAACTTTATAAAAAAGTATTCAAGAAGCAGTTCTTATAATTCTAACTGTACTAAAAATAACATCTTTATACATTTTAAAAATAGACCATTTTAGAATATCACAGCTCACAGGTAAATGATATACAATGTGTTATCATAGTAACTCTTGTGATTTCACAAAGAAAAACAATGTTAACAGGACAAAGAAGATTTGTCTGAGCAACACTATTCTCGGTTCACGAGTAACTAACCTGCGAGTAAGAAAGGATACGCTTCTCAACTTTTTCTCATTGAACTATTTGATAACGCTCATTAGATTAATCATCACAATAGAAAGCAAACCAACTGTACAAAACGGTTTCCCACAAAATCAACCTCAAAAGTTCTCGAACAAAGACTTGATTATCTTTTGAACTACTTGATTAAAATGACATTTACCATTACCACCAACAGATGTCATGCTCATCGTAATACCGTCTTACAAACAACTATTTCGTCTTTTATAGAGTCAACAGTGTCACCTGTGACAGAAGTCTGAAAGATGTAAGTACGTAATACCCTATGGGCTAGTATTAACATAGACTAAATAATAAAATAGAGTTATACCGCCTACCTATTTTCATCTACGATAAGGAGAACGTGATTTTGAACCCTGTCGTTAGATAGCTCTGGTTGGTTCTTTTCAGTAGTAGCTCCCAAAGCCATCTAACGACAGGGTTCAAAATCGCGTGTTCTTAAGCAAAAGTCCATTAATTTTTAGCGCAGAGCAAAATAGGTAAGTGGTATAAATTTGGGTGTTGTTCATTCCGTACATTATGAGTCACAAGAAAGATGTGAATAAGTGACAGAAGAGGTTGTTTCCGTTTGAGCGAGCAAAAGCACAAAGCATAGCTAAACTTGACTGATGTGTCAAAAGCAGACACGTGTCTTCTAGCAGTGATGCACCTTGCAGTCGCCGTAACATAAGTAAATGATAGTGCTCACAGACAGGGGCCACCGCCATTATGTCACACAGTGAAAATATCGGTTTCAAACCAGACAGAAATTGCTCTGGGAAATCTATGATTAACATACAGAAGGTACCTTCATGGAATGGATTCAGAGAGCTGGGAAAACGATTTACAAATCAACAATACGTCAATATGCAATTAAGCTAATAACATTCAAGAAAAGGGAGAAAGACAAGCAGCAGATGGGATAACATTGAATGGAGAGTAAATCAAAATATCAAACCACAATAGTACAAATATCTTTGTCTAACACTACAACCTTCACAGCACATATAACAGAAAAATGTACAGCAACCATTAAGACCATATACACAATCCAGAAGAAACTCCGAGCAATAGAAAACGTGAAGTTAAGATGCTTGAAACAACATGGTATTCCAGTCTTTTAAGACAACTGTCAAGTAGACAAGACTCATGGTGAGTTTCACCAACCATCGTTAAGAATTTCAAGGAACGTAAAGTATTTTAAAGCCCATTAAACTGTATTTGCTTGACACAATCAGCATTCTTGTATGTAGACTGGCAAGCGCAAAGTCCCCAGATTTATATCCAATGGACGAGTGAAACGTCAGCAGAAACATGCGAACTTTGTGGCCGAATTTCATTTTTTTTTAT
Organism: Lepisma saccharinum; assembly: GCA_022664845.1. NCBI lineage: Eukaryota > Metazoa > Arthropoda > Insecta > Zygentoma > Lepismatidae > Lepisma > Lepisma saccharinum. The sequence continues at coordinate 43,300 of JAGDQP010002061.1, read as the reverse complement.
TTAAGGTCTTTAGGCAACTTTGGCTCAGGTCGAATGGATGATGATGATGGGTGAACTAGTGGAATGAAGAAAGTCGCAGGAAACGGGAGAACCCCCAGAAAATCCACGCTTACGGTGTTTGTTTACCACAAACCCACATGGCACGAGTCGGGGTCGAATCGAGGACCCCACGCACCACAGCTGAGCGCACTGAGCCACCGTGGCCCAACATTCTGGTCGAATTTTATGGTTTAATCATCTAAGAAGCTGGAAGTTGATGTCTGCTACACCTGCACACTAGTGGAATCCATCCCTGACCGAAATGATACTGTTATCTGATCAAAGAAAGGTAATTACTCGCTATTATGAAAGATATGCCAAGGGCGACTACTTTTTGTCCACGGAGCTTGAGGTTTTAAAGGTGGGTCTGCCCGTTGGTGTGAAAGAAAACAATCATGTCCTGGATCAAATTTCTGGGACAATGCATACTCTTCTTCTGATCAAGTGAGGTACACCCCCCCACACAGTCTGGTTGCAGATTAGTTTAACGGTGTGCATACACACAGATTGAGTTTGATCTTCATTTGTAAGATTCATGCTAATTACAACAAATTTTTAACAGTGAATTCGGACTGTCATAGTCCCCCACCCCTTTATAGTCTTCCAAAAATTTGAAGCTATTTTAGAACTTACGTGAATTTGGTTGGAACTGTATTGGTAAGTTACTCGTGAACCGATAATAGTAATCCTACCAATCAGTCATTTTTCTACCCAGAATTCCTGCTTTGGCTGTACTTACTGATCCGCGTTCACAAACTATTACAATTGGAATGCAGTATTTACAAGGCAGTGGTACTGATTTCATTCCAACTTCAGTATTCGCCTCATGCGACTGAGGAAAATCCATAATATTCGGCACCAACTATCTTCATGTGACCTGTCTTATTACAAACTGTCAATTTTTCTCCTTATTAGCACTGCTTTTACGTATTTTCTTTGGCTTAACGTATTACATATAAATGTACAATAAAAACAATAAATTTCGTCAAACACCTGCTAACAGGTGTTCAAGGAATTTCTTCGTAGTTTCAAAGGCCAGAAACAACGCTCCTGATGCTGGAAATGTTCTCACCAAACCTGGTCCTAATCCATTATACAGTGCCAGCATACCTGCAAAGATAACATCATTATTCTTCTCTGTAGTAACCAGTATGAGTATAGTTAAATATAAATTTTGAGGTCGACCTAAAAAATTTGGGGGAACTCTTTTTAATTTTACCCGCCTCAAGCATCACCAATAATGGGGTTTCCACTAGCGCCGACTACAGGTTCTCCGGGTTAGAAATCGTTCAACTGCTAAACCGAATGACAAAATGGAAATGTGTATAGTAGAAAAATACAGGGTGTATTAAAAATCACTATCTCAGGAAATAGGTGAAGATCGAAGTAAATACTTAAAAATTTGGGTTCAAAGACCTTGGGTTTATGACGTCGTTTTTAATTTTGTAAGGCTACAACCTACCTTTCTGGTATTTTTTCACTATGTGCACTCAGATGACACAAGATAAAATTAATTGTATGAGCGGTAACAGCACTACAGCTTATGGGGAAGCCCCTTATCTATGTCACATCTAAACTTAGTTGTTAAGAAAGTAATAACAAGATGTAAAAGGTCTTCAAAAACAACTAAAACTTCCTGGTGGAAAGGACCAGTATTAAAATAAATAATCTAAAGGTGTATAGGGACTTCAGTGGAACAAGTTAAAAACGAAGAGACTGTAAACAGGTCTTCACAATAGAATAGAATATTACAAGATAAAACTTAACAGCTAATAGACATAATCATCTCAATAGACGTTGAACATACATAAAAACTCTCTGCAGCATACTAGAGTCATTCCCTAGGACTCACGCCACGTCATTGGGGATGCTATAACGTTGTCTGAGATAATTATATCCAGGCCATCCTAAAATCACGTGATACCTTTTTTTGGGGGGGGGGGGGGGAATGTCAAAATATATGTAATTTTTACGCTTTAATTTGAGCTACTGACATGACATTTATCAGAACTTGCCTGAATGTACAAACATATTTTTATTATTATTATTGATAATTATAGGTTTTCATACATGTGTGTACTTGTACCGTGTCTTTTAATGTGTTGCTGGGTCATTTTGTGTAACAGAGCATCTATGTTCACACAGCTTTACACACATACATATGACCTATTAAATGTACATATCAATTTCTGTGCCCCCAGCCATTAGCTGCTAAAAATAAATGGGTCATTCCACGTCAAACCATCCAACATTAGTTGCATCAATATTTTAGAAAAGCCTTACTGATTTGTACATGAATTCCTACATGTCTGACGATATCAGAACAACTTTAAAAAAAAAAAAAAAAAAAAAAAAATATTATGCCCTTATTTCTCCTGGGACGACAATGTTGCCAACATGGCGGGTGACGCATTTTACTTCCGTAGAAATGTACAGAAACTTCAAGAACTCAAAAACCAGAAGAGCTAGAAAGATAAATCAAAAACCGTTGTGTAGGTCCTGAGGTGTACTGTCAATATGTTGAATCACCTTTTGGGTCATCAAATCAACCAGTGGTCTGAAACTTGAAGTCTCGGAAATCCGATTTTTTTTATTATTATTATTATTAATTAGTACTCTTGATAAAGATCAAAAATACAAAATTTCGTGTTTTTTGTCATTTTTGGTTTTTAAGTTATAAATTGTTTTTAAAAAAATTGACTCATTTTTGACGTGTTTTGAAATGTAAATGGTCGAAACTCAAAAACTATATATTGTCCTAGCCAGCTCAAACTTACATCGTTAGTTTCACAATTTCAAGGGCTTTTATTTGACTTTATTAGGCAAATCTTTAAATTTTTCAAAAATAAAACGAAAGATGTTTTTTGCAAAACTCAAAATCGAAATTTCATTATTATTATTATTATTATTTTAGAAAAAAAAATAAGTCCAATGTGCATATGACTAGAATATATGTGCCAAATTTCATAACGGTATTTCAATGGGATCATGTTGAATTTTTTTTCTAACAGGAGTAGACAGCCACTTATGCATAACGTGTATAATTAGCTTAAAGGGCAATACGCATAATGCCTTTTAACAAAATAAATTTGTTTAAAATGTGACATACAATATGTTAATTTTAGTTCTATTGTGGAACAAAACTAGTAAATACTAGTCCAGTCTGATCTCTGTATTTAAAAAAAGGCAGTAAAAATTATTTATTAGTTTGAAATTACTTTTTTACAACCTAATAAACTTATCCCATTTACTACTTCATTATAAGACGACAGAGTTGTATGTATTTATTTCTTTTAAGTTTTCATTCATTTTATACAGTATCAGCAAGAGAACAATTTCTTCTACCACTCCCCGGCCGTTGTGGCCAATAAAAAACAAAAAACGCTTGTGATTACGCGTAACTGAAATTAATAATTCAAAGTGGCTATAACAACGTTTGAGTGATATTGAAATGACTGATCTCTCCCAAGTTGAATTTTAAGACCGAGCGGCCGTAGCTCAGTTGATTGGCTTAGCACGGCCGCCCATCGTGACTGAGGTTTTTTTTTCTTATTTTTTCCTCAGTCGGATTCCGGGATAGTACCTACATACTAGACTCTGACCGACTATCTTCTGTACCCTATTCCGGCCTAAGCCTGAGATGCTTAAAGGTCATAAATAAAATTGAAATCAATTGAGTTTTAAGTTTGTGGGAAAACTAAGTTTTAGTGCAATGCCATCTGGAAAATATTTCTTTCCCATTTTTATTTTAAAATCTACTATATTGAAGTATGGAATTAACCTTTTATACAGAAAAAAATTGTATATCTGCTTACTTTGTTCAATAAAGAATATGATAAAAACCTGTGTTTGTTTGAAAATTAACTAAATCCGTGTGATATTGAGACCGCTTACAACAAAGAGGTAAGGTTATAATGTTATCATTACCAGTATTACAATATACGGTAACATTACTTTTTATCTTCCATCTCTTGATGAAGCTGAACTCCCTTCCAAGATAAGATAAAATTAATTTTATGGGCGGTAACAGCACTATGGCATACGCCCGTCCCGATACGGGAAAGTCCCTTATCATTGTCACGTCTAAACATACCTGTGAACTCACTTTGAAGTTTACATTAACGACAATAGCTACAAACAATACGTATTGGTAGTATACGGTGACAAATGAGAAGGTTAACGAAAATAATATACGCAAGCGCGAGAAAGGAGGTAACCAGAACAGAACCAAAGCTAAGCAGAACGATAAACACAATATTACAATTCGCAAACGAATCAAGTGCGTCTCCCGATTCTGAACACTGAATTCAGCATTAAAAAAATGCGCGTTTGACACCAAGTTTTATTCAAAACACCCCTAAGTGTCGCATTTTTAGTTATGTGGTGGATTTCACCAGCTTTTGTTAAGAATTTAAAGAATCGTTACTTAACGATTCGTTAAAAATTAACGAAGAATTGGTAAAATCCACCAATGCTGTAGCAAGATTCTTTGACGGATCTGTCAACATATGAATAAGACTGAAGATGCGAGTGATGATGATTCTGTGTTCGTTTAAATTCGGCAAACGTGAAGCTAGCTTACACGTTTTCGCCATGTCTAACATATTCTTTTAGTTTTCAGATTTATTTTGGTCATCCCGTTGCAAGTTTCATCACATTCAAAAAAATGACTTCATCTTTACAAACGCATAAATCAGGAGTCCACCAACTTACCCTCAGTTTTGTAAATTCGTAAAAGAACCGTCATCATGGATTCTTTGGACCCCGCCACCTGAATCCTCGACTTGACAACATCTGCAGGAAAAACCGCTGTCCAAAACGCTACTCCTCCGATGCCACCAGCAATAATTGTCTTTAATGCACCTGCAAAGATACAATAGTAATGTATAATATATAAATACTGTAACACGAGAACTATATTCTGCTTAAAATTCATGAAGCTTTCCATAGCAGAAAAAGAATACAATTCGATTTCAGTGCATAATACTGTACATTCATAAACTAACAAGTTAAATAGTGCTTTTCTGATACATAAATACAAGAGCTGGTGGTTCCTGGTGATCGATAGGCTGATGCCTCCTAGGCGTGTCTTCGTATCGACTTTGAAAAAAAAAAATGACTACTTACACTTGCCAATAACTCTTAATTAGTCCAAAGTGAAAAAAGGAAGTCAGGTAGTAACTGAAGGTACATCTGTGGACAAAAGTATTGCCACATGTCTAAAGAATATTTCCCAAATTCGCGAAGATGTCCCTTCCGTGTTTGACACCTGTTAACGAAAAATTAGGATTAATAATTCCCATTGCGTTACAAAAATATAAAATGAGTGCACTTGGTAAAATTTCCTCGACGAAAACTTATGTTTTTGAAAATATCGCCCTTGTTTAGCTACATACCGTGACAATATTCTTCTCAAATGTGCGTCATATGATGGTTCATATGTCTGTGAATTAACAAATTTATACGATGTTTCAATATATTTATTTTTGAAATAAGAAAAGTCAGTTATAGACATGAGACAAAAACTATGTCCACAGCTGTACGATTCAGTCATTCGTCTGATGTGGATGGAGCTCACCCACCCTGTATTTTTTTTTTTTTTTTTGAGTTGAAAATTAAAGGGTGCACAGGAAGAACGATCACAGTCCATTTTTTGAAAGTTGTGAAAAACATTACATTTTAAAGTGTAAGCATTTGAATTAAAATTTACTTTTGGGCTTTAGGCAACTTTGGCTCAGCTCGGACGAATGTTTAAAGGCAGTGGCGTCATTTCAGTTTTTCCTTGATGGGGGCAAGATCATTTAGGAAAGATCTTATAAGATATATCGCTTGGCGCATCCCACCTATTTCCAAGCGTAGCTTTTACTTCATACTTTGCATATACGTAATTCACATAAATCTCTTTGCTGTTAATATGATATAGCTAAAAGTCACACTCATATCTGACGTAAAATAACAAGGGAATTTTAATTGTTAACCTTTTGTAAAGTGTTATTTACACCAGATGAATAGCTATAATGTACCAAAGGGCCTCATTTTACAAAGTCGTTAACAAAATCGCCAACAGAAATTCTGTTAGCATTTTTTCACTCCACAGCCAAATCATCAACGAGGCGAGTCGATCATCGAAAATTGATGACCGAAGGTAGTTTTTCTTTCTTTTTGGAACAAAAAAAAAAACATTCTTTGAAGGAAATGGTGATCCGCCACGTAATAAAATTTCCCAATAACAAGATAAGAATAAATAGTCGATTTAAGTTAGCCTTCTGTACTGTGGACATATCATATTGAGTTCAGCCTCTTGAAGTGAACACCACTAAATAATCCGGATTCGAATCCGGCTAGAGGCAGAAATCTTACATCGCTGACAGTGAGGCAGGCTAGTAGACAGAAGAGACTCAATAAATAAGTTCTCATCGAAATAGAAAAGAAAACGTTTAGAGTGTTGTTGTCGGTAACAAAACTCCACAAGAACTCCTAACTGTCGACATTCTTCATGATGTCACAGACAAAGTAAACATTATGGTGGCAAAACTCTTTATAATGGTGTGATCCCACAACTTGAATAAAAATTGGATCTACACA
>JAGDQP010002061.1:23243-36576 GCA_022664845.1 Lepisma saccharinum | reverse complement strand
AATATATATATATATATATATATATATATATATATATATATATATATTTTTTTTAAAAGGCCATCACACCTTTTCAGGAAAACCAGAACTTGTTCGCCAAGTGGTAATCGCGCTCCTCTGTTATACGCAAGGTCATACGGGTCAATCCTCGTAGGGGTGCATGAAACGAAGGTTTGGAATCCATTTTACCACAAATCTGTAGGTCCAGTCCTTAAAAGTCGACTGACTTACTTTAGACGTTGAACAACAACTCAACAATAATAAACATCAGAATACAGTCACATTGGTGCTGTTGAGCACAAGAGACGTGTAGACACTAACCAACCAGAAAACAAAGAAACATCAAATAGAGGCCCCAAAGCTATGACTTCACACGGCAGGACTCTGAACCAAGAACCACTTACAAGAAATAAGTTAAAAACCACAGAGAACAGAAACTTAATACAGCAACTAGCCTCACTAAAAGGGGATGCAAAATTGTTATTTATACGCATTAAGTGAGTGGCATACCATAAAATTTAGAACTCAAACTGTGATGGTTCCGGGAATTCGGGGCTTCATGTCTCATGCCAGATTAAGTTCCAAAATAAACAAGCCGGTACTTAATTATAAAAATGAAATACTGACTCAATAATTTTAACAATTAATTCTTTTTTTACTTACATGTTCCTCTTTTATTAATATCTTAAATTTCTATTTCACTCTTCATTTGTTTTACCATTTTAATAAAAAATGTGTTCTCGCAGTGCGGCACGGGATAGTTTCACTGCATACTATTGTGCCAGTGCACACCCTTTGAGAATCACTGTTATGGGTCTAGTCAATGTTGGACAGGGTTTCTCAGCGCGATCCAACTGTAACTCCATGCAGACATAACGCAGAATTATTCTTAAGCGATACTAATATGAAAGGGAAAGAGTATAGAGATATAAACTTCTTTAAAGAAGACGAAGATAAGCGCTCGACTTAAAAACGCACTATAAATTAAAAATAAAAACCCTTCTTGAAATCTTTTTCTCATTTTTCGATTTTTTGTATGAGGTTGGCGCCAAATTAATTACTATAATAAGCAATTAAAAATCACTAACCTACATTGCGTAGCACGTTACAAATAGTTGCTTTAGGTATAAATTTGGTTCCGAACTCCTACAAAAAAAATCGAAACTGAAAAAATAGATATTTTTTTCTTTACTTTTCTGTTTTTTATATTGGTTTAACTTTTATTATTTTAGTTGCTTTATATTCTCAAACTAAGGGGGGGGGGGGGGGGGGGGGCCAAAAATAAATTCAAATTCAAGTGTTTACACTTTAAAAGCAGTTTTTCTAACAACTTTCAACAAATGGACTGTGATCGTTCTTCCCGTGTACCCTTCAATGGTGTCTGATACGGATCTTCCATTAAGAGAGTGGTTTCTTTTCCTTCTTCTGTAAAAAGATGATTTTTCACTTAAACCAGTTTTCCTTGTCGCAACAGATTTTATTTGTAAGTTCTCCCACAAAGAGCGTTTTAAAAATAGTTCCTACATTTTCTCTTATAACTTCCATTGCTACGAATTACCATTCCACATTGAATAATCAGAAAATTATTTCAATATGTTAGCATAAAAATTGACAAATAATAATAATAATAATAATTACCAACATCTTCCTTCTTTTCACCAGCAGGTGTCATTAATGTCCTGCTAAGCTCGTATCCTCCAAAGAAGAAGAAATATCCTGGCATTTCGCGTGCCATCGTGGAACTTAATCCTCGAAAAAATCCTGGAATTCCCTCTTTTTGAAATATGTTTTTTACAAGTTGTGAAGTTTTTATATCGGCCTACGAAAGACAAGAACATTATTAATTGATTTTATATGCAATATATTATTTCACCTCATATTTTTGGTCATCATCAACAGCAAAATTATGGTACGGTGTGTTCATTTTCAACGTGGTTATCTATTATTGTCTAAAAATAGAGTTTTTACTTCGTGCGATAAGAATATGAACGTCAAATGAACCTATTCTTGCCATCACCACCATTATATTATTGAAAACTTTATTTTTTTATGCGTTATATTTCTGATTTTTACAGAGGGAAAAGGAATGTGGAAGGTAGCAGCCAGCATCAATTTACTTTTGAGCACCAAACCTCCATCAATTTCTAGATTTAACCTAAAGCGAATTTATAATGAATTCCACACAGCTTGCGGCTTCCACAACCTACGGTATATGCACTCCAATCCCTTCATTACTAAGGTTAATATTTTTTTTTTATTATTATTATTATTTTCATGCACACAATTTATGTTCTCTCACGGAAGAACTTAACGAAGAAATTAATTGCATTTTCTATAGGCTCGAAGAATGGGTACAATAAGAAGTTATTACAGGATTCACTCGACTCAGTAAAAAAAGATTTGCAAACCTTCAAAATCGTATATTAGATTACCTATTTATCCTAAAAATCTTTCAAGATTTGACCGATCGTAAGTTCTTGGGAACGATCCCAGCGGTCGCCTATACTTACTGATAAGTTTTACCTCACTCACACCAGCTAAAATGCCGGGATAACACCTACAAAACTAGGCCCTGGCCGACTACCATCCAACATCCTCTCCCCTTACCCTATCCAGGCCTGAGCCCGAGATGCCAAAAGGGCATAAACAAATTCAGTACAGTTCGCAAGATTTGAAAACAAATATTCAAATAGTGCAATACCACACCAGCTTTATGCCCTCCCGAAAACTGTTAAAAAAAAGGCATTCACTAGTTTTAAAAGTTATTTTTCATACCGTCTAGTTTCTTCTGGAGTATACGAAATCACATAAGAATGCGATCAAACATACACTGATATCATAAAAAAAAAAAAAAAACTTTGGAAACAGAAGGTAAAAATCTCAATAGGGACGTAAAAATCATACAATCCAGTATCAGGTTTGTCTCAGAGAATCGAAACTCTCTCTCCCATCCTGCATCAGTCGGATTACCTATTGACAGGACAGTAAAAGAATCGTGGTACAGTTATGGACAAAAGTTTTGACGCATGTCTACAACTGAATTTTCTTATTTCAAAAATAAATATATTGAAACATCGTATAAATTCGTTGACTCACAGACGTTATGCACAATCACATGACGCAGTTTTGAGGAAAATATTGCCCTGGTATGTAGCTAAACGATGACGATATTTGCAAAATCATAATAATAATTTTTCGTCGACAAAAAATTCTCTAAGTCCAATGAGAACTATTAATGCTAATCTTATTTTCGTTAGTAGATGTCACACACGAAAGGGAATTTGGGAATTATTTTTTAAAGACACGCGACAATATTTGTGTCCACAGCTGTACCTCATAACCATGAATCTTTACTTCAACACTCACACAGGCAATCTCAATAAACCTTGGTTTCCATTCCTAGAAATTTACTAAATTATGTCTAACATCCATAACAGCTGCAGGGGTTTTATTGATTTATTTTACAGTAAGGCATTGGTTCGCTTTAGATTTCCTGTATTCATCACAAATTACTACATTTCCACACTACAGTTTCTAACTAAACGTTGTTTATAAAATTTAATATCTTACTTACTTACTCTATGACTTACGGAATACGCAAGTTCACTGCCGCAGTAACAAACGTTCTCTATAGGATTCTACCCTGAGCAAGATCAAACCAGTTTCATCACAAACACCTACTTCTCGAAGATCGTTTCTATATTATCCTCCCAACGTCATCTCGGGCTTCCAAATGGTCTCTCTCCCTCCGACTTACCAACTACGATGGAATATAATCTTCGTTTTTCCCCCATCAGAGCTACATGGCCTGGCCACCTTAGTCGTCGCGATTTAATTATTTTTACAACATTGCTGAATCGCACAGTCCGTGGAGTTCTTCGTTATGCAGTCTCCTCCATTCTCCAATCATCTCGTCCCGTTTCGGCCCGTATATCTTTCTCAAAACCTTATTTTCAAGCACACGTAATTTATGTTCATTTGCTAGGGTCGTACTCCCAACTTTCGCAACCGTAAAGTATTACCTGCAGAATAACCGTTCTGTATATTTTCAATTTCAATTTCCTTGATATTAATCGCGATGTTAGAAGTTTTTGGACTGAATAGAAACATGCGTTCCTCGATACTAAGCGATTTTTTATTTCTTCCGTGACCTCATTTTTACTTGTTACGTATGCTCCCAAGTATTTAAATTTGTTTACTTTCTCTATGACCTCAACCCTAATTCTTATGTTTTTATTTCCTTCATTCCCTGTGTTTCGGCTTGTTATCATGTATTTTGTTTTATCTATGTTTACTTGTAGACCTATCTCATCGCACGCTTCTACTAAGACATCGATGTAGTCTTCGTAGATAATTTAGTATTTGCACTTGGAGTTTTAACTCCAAGTGCAAATAAGTGCTGCAATAACCGAAGGCAATTTTTGGAATTTAATTTACTTATGGCCTTTAGGCATCTGAGGCTCAGGCCGAGATAGGGGAGGGAGAAAGGATGCGGGAAGGTGTCGGCCAGGGCCTAAGTTGAAGTTGCCATCCCAGCATTTGCCTGGTGTGACTGAGGAAAAACCTCTGGTCGGCCTCTGAGATTGAACCCACGACCTCCCGAATGCTACGTCTACGCTCTACCATTGAGCTACGGCGGCTCGGTTATAACCGAAGGCAAATACAAAGAAAGTAGTAGCAACTTGTGCAATGATTATGTTAGATTTGATTGCTACAATTAGGTTAGGTTAGTTTCGTTTACCGTTATATCAACATTTAGATAGTATTCAAGCACACATCATTGCAAACCAGATTCCTTTATTCTGCGGGAGTAGGTACGCAGTAGAACACATGACAAACCAGTAAAAATATCAAATGCTACTAAGAGGAAAAACGTACGTCACAATCCTAAGATATCTTTCTGTAACAAACCAGCCACACACATTACAAGCAACTATTCAAGGACGCCTAACGCAATAATGTAACTTCGGGTACTAAATATCCATCGACATACGTAAAACCATCAACTCCAAGGTCCCGGGTTCGAATCCCGGTTGGGCCATGGATGTTTGTGATTGTGGATTTTTAACTAGAACGTGATGGGCCGAAGTCAAAAGTTACTACAATGACCCATACAAAAATAAAGTTTACCAACGTTTTTACGTTAAACCATCACATTACATTTGTTACCTTCGCCCATATTGGAATGATTGCTTCATGCTTTTATCATTAACTGCATAATATTGATTCGTGTTTTCTGATGTCAGGCCCGGATTTTGAGTATCAAGGCACGCTAGCCACAGTAAATTTTGGTGCCCACCATTACAAGTGAAATATTAAGGACCTTTTCAACGACACCTCGAACTTCACAGTACTAGTAGTTACTGAGTTGAAAATTGCTCACCTCCGTATTTTTGGACCCGCCCTTGAGATCTGGATGAACCGTATCGAGAAACGAGCAAGTGTAGCACAACACCAATACTGTAGAGTGAAAGACTGCAATGTAGGGAGTAAACAACAGGATACACAGCATTCAGTGCGTAACGTATGTGACAGAGCATCCACCCAAAACGGTTCAGTTGTGAATAGCGTAGAAAGAAAATGTCCCATATAATTTAATGTGGAAAACGTCACGTACATTGTTCCTATACCTCAACAATCCGGATGGTGTTTGTGTGGAATCGACATCTCGAACGTTTCCCATACGAAAATACCACTTTTCGTGTTGCAACACTACATAATAATCCTCCATACCCTCATAGAAACGATGTTTGAATATGCTTTCTGTACCTTGGATGTGTCATTCATACGTATGCCACTAAACCCGACATTGAAATTCGTGAAACTCTAAAACTTATAAGCATCGCATGTCAATGTGGGATTCGAGCCCACGCACCTATCCACTCCCCGAAGTAACGCGTTGTCACCGTTCGTACTTAGACACAACACTACGTAGTCATGGTACTTTATGTCACATGTGTACCTGGTGTGACTGAGGGAAATCCACTGTGTGATTGAGGAAACGCCTGAACTCTACCGTGTAAATGAGGAACGACACCTAAAATTCGTGCCTGGGATTATGAAAGTAAGGCAAAACATAGATACCTTCATCGGGATGGTCTTCGGTTTCGAACCTGCTCAGCCTCAGATACGTGCAATACGAAAATAGGTGACTAGTAGTTTAATAGCAATAACTTGTGTTGTTGCAATGTTGCAATAACATTTGTTCGTTTCTCGATACGGACACCGTACTTTCTCCATGTTCGAGCTTCATAGCTACCGTAGTTGGCAACACTGACAAATCAACTTTCGCTTAATTTTAATCACTACATATACCACAGCTTTTCATGCGATAAAAGGTATCTGTTCCAGTTAACAAACTATGCGTTTGTGTTGGAGTGGCAACATTGCTTGTGCGACACTGCTGATGTGTGCTTGGTCACGTGTCCCCCTCCCGTAGGTATCAGGTTACCAGCGTACATTTGTCATTTGCTGTCTTTTTCATAAATTATTTTGGGGTGACACTCGATAATGCCTCACACAGTTGGCAACCCTGTATTTCTTACACGCACAGGAATTCGAACACAATGCAAGAGGACTTTCTTGCTTGTTATGATCTCAAGAGATCACTACCGAAGGGTTCCACGTCTTTCTCGTCAATTCCAATCGTCAGACGTCGACTGTGGATTCCACGTTGGCAACCCTGTATGTCTTACAGTCACCGGAATTCGACAACCTCAAGAGGACCTTATTGCTTGTTTTGGTGTCAGGAATAAAATCCCGACGTTTGTCCACATCTTTGTCTTCAATTCCACTGGTCAGGAGGTGATTTTGGATTCCAAGTTGGCGACCCTGTATCTCGAGAACGAGGCGGCGTAGGACCCATGTTTATTGGAACGTTCTTTCATCTTTTGTTGTCCGAAACGCACCTGTGACGTTTGGCCCACATGTTATGACATTTACAACTTTCAACTTTTAACCCGTTACGAATTTCATCACCCCTACCCGCCCCTGAACCCAACAACGGTTATGATTACAACCGAGATGTGTAGTATTCTTGTTACTTCCCTCCGGCATACTTCTTCCTTGCTTTCCATTACTACATGACATAATGCGCCTATGATTATCACAGTACGACTGGCAACGTTGCATTTTTCGTTCCTATTGGGCGCTCCACCAGTGTGGAGTCCAAACGGCTGGTCCGATTTGGAAAATTCAACTACTTTAGATTGAAAACCGATCATTTCCAGCCACTTTTCCCTCTGACATGTTTTCGTATCTGCACTCATAACCAAGTTGGCCTATGACAAGGGACTTTTGTTACACCCTGTATATATAAGAGAAACGGAAAAATCCATCTTGGACATCGTCCTTAAAATCGTTCCAGTACACTTCAGTCGGTACAATCGTCCTCAGATGCACACACAATACAGTTGGTAAGAGCAAACTACATACGTAGCCTAGATCAAAACTAACATACGCAGTAGTCAGGTTAGATATCTAAAGGCTATAATTTTAATTTTTCAAAGAATGTTAAGGTACCACATACGCCTTGAAACTCCGTTTCCGTGTTTGCTGGGTTTTTTTTTCTTCTTTTTTTCTGCGTTTATCCAAGGTTGATACTGGTTTTCAACTTACAAATTTCATAATCTTCCTGACATGATACATTAGATTTCCCTGGTGTCGTTTTTGCGTATCGTAACTACTGATATTAACAAATCTGAGTATTCCCATAGACTAAAGATAGAAAAATGAAATTACACAAAGCTATTAAGAGGGCTCCTCGCTCCAACCCACCCATTTTTAACATTTTTCAAAATATTTCAAAAACTAAGAATATTATCAAATATGTAAATTCATAGCGCACTAGAACTTACGAATTACTATGGAATGCAATGGACAGCGATCTCGAGATCGTCTCCATTGACGAGTGATACGTTTTCAAAGATTATGACGTCATTATTTAATTGAAGTTTGAGCACTCATCAATCGGCAAGATTTCGAGATCGCTGTCCATTGCATTTCATAGTAATTTGTAAGGTCTAGTCCGCTATGAATTTATATTTTTGATAGTACTCTTAGTGTTTGAAATATTTTGAAAAATGTTAAAAATAGGGGGACTGGAGCGAAGAGCCCTCTTAATAGTGAAACACACAAAGCGTTCGAAAATAATTTAATTTCTAAAAAAAAAAAATCCCTTACCACATGTCCGTATGAGAAATAATAGAAAAACCAAATAACATGCAGGTCAGCGAAACACAACATTCTCCTTCTAGCTACACAAGTGTTAAGTTCACGGCTGAAAAGAAACAATGTGATCCAAGATATGGAGAAATAAAGAATTGATTTGAAATGACAAACAATACGGCAATGCACGGTCCAATCACGTGAAAATGATCTCAGTGAGACTGAAACAAAATGCTACAACAGCTTGGATTATAGCATGTTGGAGTTTTGGGGCGTGTCAAGCCCCTCGGTTTATCTTCATTGGGGCTTCCAAATTCGGGGCAATAAATTCATTAAAACTTTTAATAAAGGGACTTCGATGGCACAGCAAATATAATACACTACCACCGTAATACACCATTAATGTAACAATAGAAAAATTACAGTGTGTTCAAGAAAACTGCGGTATTCCCCGTTTTCCCTAATAAACTACTGAAAAAACATTGTTTTTCCCTGATTGTTTCACACAATTTTTAACTTCTCTGATTTTGCTGAAATCCCTGATTGGTGGCAACCCTGTTTTCTTTTCTAATACTGTAATGTTTGGCTGCACCTATTGTTATCAGGAAATAAATAAAATCAAACCTCTGATAGTTTGATTACAACAATCGAAAACTAGTGGCTAAGTTCTTTTATCAACATGTGCATGTAATGTTCTTTAAGTGTAAAAAAATTCGATGTGGTTACTATTTTCGCGAATAACCCTGTGTATGGTAAATGTTGAAATTAATACAGAAAAACTGACGGGACAAGTACTTGGATCTCCCCGTTGTCGCGCTCCACAAGTACAGATTCCACAACTAAAACTCTCCGCCTGCAGTGGAGTGCCAAGGCCTCGTAACCAGCAATGAGGGGGCGATAGAAAGATTCTATATACAAAGATAATTGGCCCTGTTGTGGTTGTGTAATGGATACCATGCCTAGCCAGCAACTGGGGATCCGGGTTCGAGTCCCGATCACGGCAGCTGTCATTTTATTATTATTATTTCGGTAAACTTTATTTTGTATGGGTCATTGTAGTGACTACTGGCTTGAGCCGGTCTCGATTATATGAGTGCAATGCTTTTTAAAAATCGACAAATATGCATAACCCGCAACCTCATAGACGGCGGTTCAGCCCTAGTCACATGGCGTTTGAGGTCGGCAGATTATTTAAGATTTTTAGAAAAGTAATACTATTTTTGTTATTCATATGATCTCACCTTCTGTTGAGCTCCTTTGCATAACGACTGGGACTGCGTTTCCCTCATTGCTTGGAGACGACACTTGACTAGTTCTGTTGGGCAAAGAGTAAATGACGAGAGGAACGCACCAAAAAATCCAGCAGTAGCATTGTCTAATACGCTCAGCTTTTCTACTTCCTGCAATACCACAAGGAAATTAAACACAGTAATTAAAACATAGATATTTGAAAAAATATATGTTAAAAAATGAATATCAGTTTAATTGTTATCTAATTTTCAAGCTTCGAAGGAAATCATTCAAATATTATTTTGTACGTCTTCATTGCCAGGAATGGATCCAGCTACACTGATGCTAATACAGCCACTTGGGTGAATAGAACTAACTACTTTTACTACCACTTCACATACAAATACTGAAAACTGCGACCTTCCTTATCGCTATGGTATTAACCTATGGGTGCATATTGTAAAACCAGAGGACTTTCTATACACATCAATTAATTATTTACATACGTTTCGCTAGAATTTCACATAAGCGGAATCTTGGAAACTAAACACTAAGCCACAAATCAAGAAGGAAAAAGAAAAAATATACAGGGTGATTTCAAAGTTCTTTTTCGTTACTTTTTCCGGCTTGGAACCACTGCTCAGCTATCTAACACCTGATTCGTAAACTCAACGAGTCCACTGCTAGACAGAAAAGGTCAACTGCACCACAACTTCAAAAAACTTACGAAAGGAAACAAAACAAAAAGTTTGCAGCAAAGCTGTCATAACAAACGGGAAAACTGAGCAAAAGCAGAATAGTGATCTTTTCACTAATATATTAGGTACGTCCAGAAAGTAATTTCCGTTCTCAATTGTTATCGCAATGGCGGTGCGATCGCGATTTGTGAACTCAGTGGCAAGGCACTGACAAAGCTTGAGACAGAGAGCAGTGCAGACACTTTGTAGTGAGATTTTATAATGTTCCAAAAAATCGAGTCACCCGCCACGTGCAAAGTAAAATCTGTGATCCGTTACTGGAATGTGAGGAACGCGAAATCAGCAGACATGCATCGTTAAATTTTGGGGTGTATGGAGAACATGGCATCAGAGCTTTGATGGTGCAGAGTGAGTTTAATGAGACAGTTTAAATTACACTCGCTAAAATGTCCACGATAACGAACAAAGTGGGCGTCCAACTGAAGTGAATAAAGACTATTTTGCGTAAAGTCGGAAGTTTAGAGAGAACAGACGTTTCACTCCACGACTATCATTAAACTGTCGCATTCATCTCCGCACCATTGAATTACATGCCACCAATTTGACGGTGGATGTCTACTGGTTTCACGTTTCTCGCATTCCAGTATCGGATCACAGATTTTACTTCGCACGTGGCGGGTGACTCGATTTTTTGGAACATTATAAAATCTCACTACAAAGCATCTGCACTGCTTCTCCTGTCTCAAAACTTTGTCAATGATTTGCCAATGAGTTTACAAACTCGGCGCGCATATGCAGAATCGCGATCGCAGCGCCACTGCGGTAGTAAGTGACAACGGAACTTACTTTCCGGACGTACTAATATATATAACTAGTACAAAGGAAAGCCGGGAGGGCAATTTAAGGCAAATTTAAGACAAATGAAGGAGAAAAAAAGGATAATACAGCTTATTTCGCATTAGATCACACATATTCACATATACACATAAAAAAGTCACTATATTTCGTGTATTACACGTTTTCAAGTATACAGGAAGAGAGCGAAGTTCACGTGTTCACCAAGTACAAGTTTGAAGAGACAGTGGCGACACGTAGCGGACAAAGCATCAAAACTAGAGAACAACTGACTGCTGTGGCGCGTAGATTTCCGGAACTTGAAATAATAATAACTGTATAGCGTGTCAAGTACAAGGTGGGATCGTGGATGGAAATGTGTTGAAAATGCAGAGGAAAGGGGGGCGCTTAGAGTTATTGAAGGTTCAGGCCAGGTTTTATTTTCGCGCTCAAACCGTGAATAAAGGCATTCTCCCACAGACGGCGTGTTGAGGTGCTGGTCGTAGGTATGAACATGTGAACTTCGCTCTCTTCCTCTATACTTGAAAACGTGTAACACACGAAATATAGTGACTTTTTAAATGTATATCTGAATATGTGTGATCTAATGCGAAATAAGCTGTAAGTATTATCCTTTTTTCTCCTTCATTTGTCTTAAATTTACCTTATATATATATAAATATGGGCAACGCCCTAGCCGAGCTGGTCTACCGGTTCCCGTAAGATCACCGAAGTCAAGCAGCTCTGGGGCTGGTCAGTGCTTGGACGGGTGACCGTTGCAGTACTCCAGATGGTGTTGCCTGTGCGGCGTCCACCCAGCGTCGTGAGGCCAATTGGGGAGCTACCTGAATAAAGAGGTAGCGATCACAGTTGAAGGTTTCGGCTCTCCTCTCCTAACACGTCTGGTCAGCGTGGGAGCAGTAGACCACCTCCCTCCCTTCGGGAGAGGCCTCATCCAGTAGTGGATTGAATATGGCTGTGTATTATATATATATATACATATACTACAATGACTATTTAAACCAGGAATTAGATATTTCGTTTAAGAACTATTGCTAGGCGTAAGGTTGAAGAAAGGCTTTAGGTGTCAAATACCTCTTTTCCTGTTAGATACACCATCAGTTTTTGACACACTCCATATCCAGCAAATAATACAGAATTTTCCGCTACATTGGCCACTATAGCTGCCGTTGTTCCTGCATATAACCCTCTTACAACGCCTTCTTTCAATAATGTCTCTTTGAAGCAGTGGAGCATTCCTTTGTACATCTGAGGAAAGGTCTGCATCTTCACTTTGACCGTATCAAGAGGTTGACCTACATATACGCAAGCGATTCCTCCTAAAAATGAAAGAAAAAAAACACACATTATTTTATTTATTTAATTTACATCTATGATTCAACATGGGCAGGTATGCCCTAAGCCCGTCACAGTCAGAAGGAAGACGTCCCACGGCAAGTAACCTTCTAGCCGCAGAGAAAATGTTGAAGGACAGGGCATTCGTATCACACCGGCATTCGCTTGATGAAACTGAGGGGAAAACGTGGAAACTTCTCAGTATGGCTGGCAGCAGGACTCTAAGCTGAGTGCAAAAGGAAGTAACATTAACTGTCCGATTTGAGAAAATAAATAGGGGACCGTAAACCAGGGGTGCCAATCTTTTTAAGTGCAGGGCCAGGAACTAACTGAATGATCGCTTGCGGGACATATTGCATTTCCAGGTCAAAAGCCTAAAATACCTGTACTATGATAAATAAGCTTATTGAAAGGGGAGAGGGGGGGGGGAATTAAAAAGGATTCTATTCCGCACTTAATCGTTCTAAGTCAAACTCAGACTCTCCTCGTGGGTATTTGTACTCTCTCGTAGTTGTTGTTTAATTTGTCTTCCCTGATTCAAGGACGGGCTTAAATTGGAATTAAGATTGCTGAATTGTTGCTTACCAAAACATTTCACAGTCAAACAGAGTTTCTGATTGTTTTAAATTGTGCTGGTAACTCCAACTATACCTTTCGGGAACTAACCCAGGCATTCATCTTCTGGATTAAAATATCTAAAAATGGGATCTATAACGTTTAAATTATGTAAGTTACCAAATCTCTTTATGCATTAATTCATTCATTTCTTCTTCATAGACTTACAATGCTGAGGCCTACACCTTAAGTAAAACATGTACCTTGACAAACTACAGTAAATAAAGTTTATACATACCATAAAGAAATCATGTACACAATAATAACACTTGTTCATAATTAATGTACAAAGTTCAGATTTAAATCTACCAAAGCTTTGGGATATATTTCATATTTGCAGGTAGCTTATTAAACAATCTAATATAATTTACACATACAGATTACTAGAGGCCTCTTTATATATATATATATATATATATATATATATATATATA
>JAGDQP010002061.1:0-22843 GCA_022664845.1 Lepisma saccharinum | reverse complement strand
CTTACAGAAACGTTGTGCCATGGTGACAAGTTTGACCCACTAGCACTCTCACTTTCGCAGTGATTTTGTGTAGTGCTAGTGGGTCAAACTTGTCACCATGGCACAACGTTTCTGTAAGTATATCTCTGCGATGAAGCCTGAAAACATATATGTTTATAGGAACTTTTTTTATGTACTGGTCATGCACAATCACCTCCTCAATTATTTACCTTTAATCCTGAAACACCCTGTATATATAAATGTGTACAGATTTTTACTTTAACGGCTATAATGTGAGTGAACATCGTCCGATAGGATTATTAAATATTTTGTGCAACAAATAATACTGCCCGAAACACATATTCGTAGGACTTTCTCAACGTTGTTAGTTCCTTTGTGAATCCCTTTTTTCACACGGAACTTTACACTACTGGTATTTGTACAGTTTGTACTGTCTTGGCTTACAACACGAAACTGCTTCCAAACTGGAGTTCATTGTTTCACCAAGATTGTGTAAACAACGACTTTTTGTTTCCAAAATGTCACAACGTTCCTTTGGCAGACAATAATAATAATAAAAAAAAAGTACATCAATAAGGCTTGTTAATACGCGTATGCTTTCTTTCTTTCTTTCTTTTTAAGTCACCTTTCCTAGGTGATAACTTTTAACTACAGTAATATTTATTTTACAATTTTCTGCCTGCGGTTATGAAATTTGAAACTGCAAGATGAAAAAGAAATGTTTTCCGTTTTGTCATTTCCTTCCTCTTCCTACTTCTGATGGTTAACCTTTACATTCCGAACCGTTCAGATCGCTGTGTTCTTTTAGTTCTAACCCACATCCGAACTGTGGGTCTGAAAAGGTTAAAGAAGTCTGGACGACTATTGCCACAGATACCCTATAATATTTAACACTATAGCTACTGTTGAGTAGAAACTATGACTGATGCAGCGAAATGGTTGTCTATTTCGTGTTAAGCGGCACCGAATTCGTAAAGAATGGCCATTCAGTACAAAAACCTCAAAACCATGTCGACCTGTATATAATTTTAACCTACGGGATCATCTTTAAAAATAAAACTAAGGACGGGGAACTTATGTATGGCCATGATGCACAACGAGGATGTAACTTCAACCTATGTACCTTGTACTCCGCTGCTCTTGTGAAAATATCAGAAGTTACGAAGATTATTTTTCAAGATTCAGGAACTACAAGTAAAAAGATAGGTCAGTAAGAAAAGAACATACATAGGTGATGAATTCTTCAGAAATGAGTCATTCTGTGAAACTACAGTTTGGTTTACGAAAGATGTGCCCGCAATAACTTTCATTTTTCCTTAAAGCACTTCTTATAAATTATGAATTTGAATTTTATTTATGGCCTTTAGGCACCTAAGGCTCAGGCCGCCTTCTTATAAATGGGCTACTTTCTGCCTACTTTCATATTTTAATAATAATATGCGTGGTTTAGCTTCAAATATGCTTGGAGTCAACTCCATGGAATGAAACTCATGTTCGAGACAGGTTTTCAATATCTGTGTTTAGTTTTCCACTTAATTTTCAGCAATTATTCTTCACAATAACTGAGTTCGAAACATGAATCGTAATTAAATCGAAAGTAAACCTATTAGTATGAGAATTATATTTACTGAAACACGTAAAACCTGTTTGTTTCAACCAGCTCTATGAAATAACAAAAAAAATTGTAATAAAAGTACGAAGCTAGCAACACTGCACGTCATTTTCACATGCGCTAGACAGGAAGCAGCTCTCTTAGTCTTGTTTTTGTAGAATTCCAAAGGAGACACTTCTACAGTCCACTTATTCTGGAACAGAAAGAATTAGTCTCCCTCTAGCGGAGAAACGCGACTTACACGGTCGAATTACTTTGCAGACATTAGCAGCATCGGGGTACGAATGTATAAACGGCTATAGGCACCTAAGTCTCATCAAAAAATTCCTGCTCGAACCGAAATACTTCCCTTGTGAGAAGCATCTCAATTAAGTTCTCTGCACACGGAGTAATGTCAAGGTCAGTATCACAACTGAAGTTTACAACCCTTATTAACACAGAAAGGATTTTGTTTTCTTATTGTCTTTCAGCCTAAAATGAACGGACCAGTGAGTGCTTTTCTTCTTAACATTGAAATATCATATTTCTCGTACGTTTTGGGATAAAGTCTTGTGGTTTGAATTTCGGTACGGGAAACTCAAATCTAAGTTGTTGTGGAAACAAAAATCGAAAGAAAAGTGCGTCTTAAAATCGCGTAAATACGTTATCTTCCTTCTTTCGCATATTTATCACGTGATTCCTGAAGAAGACTCAGTTGGTTTCGCAACGTAGAACTTGTTGTGACCGATATTTTCACAAAAAAACTTGCGGAGGCTAATTACAAGCAAGTACAACGTACACACTTTGAATAGGTAAAGGTAGTCATACTGGTCAAGAAAATTAAGAATTTCTTCAAAACAACTATTCTTAAATACCAACAGAATAATGTTGAGTTCACTTTCTGCACCTACGCTCGTTTTCAAAATTACATCAATAGTCAAACAAGGGTTCGATTTGTTATAAATTACGAAGGGAGACCCTAAAACTAGTGATAGCTGGTAAGTTTCAACATACTAGCGGTTTGGAATGAAATACGAAGATTATATCCCTGGTTAACGGTGTAGATCACCCCCCGCCATCTTGGTAGGGCTTTTCCATTAATTAACATGGGAATTGTTTTACTAGTCTTAATGTCTCTCAGGAGCGTAATTTTTAACTTCTGTTTTCGCCTAGTGTTTCGTCATGTTTCCTTTGACTCATGCTGTTTTGTAGAAATGCAATATTTTACACGCGAACAGAATAAGTTCCCATTGACGTATTGTGATTTATATGGTAAACTATTAATAATACATCATACTCATATACTTGAAGAAACTTCACAAACCAAAATGCTACAAGAGTCAGAATAACCACCAAAGCAAATTTCGTGAAAGTGGAACTTACATATTCTACTTCTGAGAGACGAGTAAAACGATTGGCATGTAAATCAATGGAACGGTCATACCAAGACCGCGGGGGTGATCTATACCGTTAAGATGATATTCAGAATCAACAACCTGGGATGAAATCCTCACGCACCAGGGAAAATACCCGACATTCCCCGCCAAATCGAACACTTGACTGTCAAAGTATTAACTCACCAGCAGAACCCGATATCAGATCTATGATAGCATTCTTGACTTTTCCTTCCTTTGGTACTACTACTGTATGAGACATCTTTGTTAAATCGCCTTGCTGCAAGTATAGAAAATAAATATTACAATATCAATTACAAAAATATTTTTTTTTTAAATTACCTTTGAAAAATTTTCAGAATTAAAACCATTTTCATTCAAAGAATACTAGGATAGTTTTAAGTTTCTAAAATCGAATTACTTGTTGGGGTGAGCACAAACTCCTAAGAATGTGTTTCAACACTGCATTAACAGGATTCCCACTCACCTGGAAAAGTCAGCGAATTTCACTAAAAATTTCTGAAAACTCAGGGAAATTGATAGCTTTTTGTTCAAAGTTCATTTAGCTACAGCAGGCATTTCATGTTAGATCGTTTTTGAAATTACTTGGAGGCTAATATGCCAACCATGAAGCAATTTAAGATGATTGGGAACCCTGATTAAGTCTCTTCTTCAGAAGAAAGAACGCCAAAATAAAACGAAATATTGAAAATACAGAATCATATAATCATCAACACATAGTTAGATGCTATATATTTATTTATTAACATGAACCAAGATGACCACTGATGACAATTTTACACTGAGTTGTCAAACAAAAAAAGTAAATAATCAATACAAAAGACAAAAATCATAGCCTGAAATTAACGATACCAGGTTTTTCATAAAACGGTTCTATGGCAGAGCAAAATTAGGATAGTTTGGAACTTGATTATACCGAGAAGACCATATTCATTCAAGTATACATCCACGAAGCGCAAGGACGCCATACAATCAAATTTTCACTTACTATCTGTTGCTACTCATGCTCGTGAATTTGAATTTATTGATAGCCTCTTCGGCTCAGACCGGAATAGGGAAGGTGCCTTACTTAAGGTACCATCCCGGCACGCACTTGGTGAAACTGAAGGAAACTCACTTGGTATCCTGTAAAAACCTGTCAGAATTGTCGGCCGCACGGTTCGAATCCGTGTATCTAGCCATTTCTGCTCCAAAGTCAGCGACGCTACTGCCTGGACTACGTGGGCTAAGTACTTAAACTGCTCATGTTGAAAAAAAAAAACTTTTTACGCCATTTTTACGCTTCCATTCTTCAACTGGGATCTTCTTTACTAAAAATGGACGCGCAAACGACGGGCGAAGACGAAGTAAAGTAGACAAAAGGGAAGTGGGTTGTATTACCTCGCGATTAATATCAAGAAAGTTGAAACTGAAAATATACAGGACGATTATTCTGCCGGTAATACTTTACGGTTGCGAAAGTTGGGAGAACGACCCTAGCAGATGAACATAAAGTACGAGTGTCTGAAAATAAGATCTTGAGAAAGATATCCGGGCCAAAACGTGACGAGATGACTGAAGAACTTCACGGACTTTACGACTCACCCGATGTTGTAAGACTAACGAAACCGCAACGACTACAGTGGGCAGGTCATGTAGCTCGAATTGGGGAAAGAGACCGTTAGGAAGACCGAGACGACGCTGGGAGGATAACATTAGAAGGGATCGTCGAGAAGCAGGTTTTCGTGATCAAAACTGGCTTGATCTTGCTCAGGATAGAATCCTATTGCGAAAGTTTGTTACTGCGGCGATGAACTGGAGAGTTCCGTAAGTTACAGAGTAAGTAAGTAAGGGTTATATATTAATGAGGAATAGAAAAACATACTGGGCAGAGAATGGAGGAGAAAATATTCGAGAAAAGGTCGTTAATTAAGAAGTTTCCGGGTTGTGTCTTAGAATTTGGATAAGGGCTTCTTTTTGTTAATTTATTACATATTTACTTAAAGTATTTCATCACGCCCGATTTAAATTTCCTTTTAATGTAGTATTTCTATTACACGTATGTATAGCGTTCTAGTTGACAGAGGAAACTGGGTTGTGAGAATTGTTTGGTTTCGGAAAGTGATTGGCGGAAGGAAGGATCCATGAAGAAAGGAACCCTTGGTCTTCTGGTGCTTTAACTATAAACACACATAACGCTGATTAGTGTTTTGACTGAAGGTGTTGATACAACGCAGAAACTGTTACGATTACTGTGTGTGTGTGTGTGTGTGTGTTTTTAAATGAAGTATAATGTATTAGCCTTATCAACGTATTTTACTCAAGTTATAGATGCATGATAACATAGCTATATACAAAGTAGAATAATATGTACACTCAGATTCACTGAAAATAACCGCTGTACTGAATGTACAATAGAAGTCGACAAGGTAACCCATTCAGTCAATCCAAGCTTCGTTATGTGTTAACGGGCAGACATTTATTAGTGAATGAATAAAGGAGAGTCGTTATGAACAGAGCTATGACAGTTTTATTGTACCCATGATTCATAAAAATGGGCTCTGAGTATATTCTGTTTAAGTCCTAAAATTTGTACAGTATGTCATATGTCCAACCAATACTTTATGTAAATTTAAAAGGAGCTGACGTATGTGTTTTCCGTGTAACCTATATTGGTTTAGTTTTTGTCAGTGTGTGCTTGTTTTGACCTTGGAAAATGATTCTTCGGTCATTATCTCTGGATCTGATTGTACGAGGTGATACTTCAAATTCACCGAAAATTTGGTTTACTTTGTCCTGGAGAGACGAATTCCTTGTGCTAATCCAAGAAGCAACTCAAAATTGTCTTGATCGCTTTCGACGTACTTTCTTGAATCTTGGTAAACTTGAATGTTTCCAATGGCTTGATTCTTGTTTCCTATCTGGGCACCATAGCACCAAGACTCCTCTATCGCCAGTTAATATCTTTCTTTGTAAGGGAGTGTGGATCATTATGCAATTCTTCCTGCCTCAAGTAGTGGCAAAAACTCACGCATTTATCTTTTCACTCCTGGATGACCACACGAGGCACAAATATGGCGGACACATATCATTCCCAAGTCTTCTAATAAAATTCACTAGCATGTACTCCATGATAAATTTGTTTCTTCACAAATTTGGACGATTGTTTTGTGACGATCTTCATTAATGGCCTGTCGCACTTTTTCGATGTTTTTCGCATTTCTGATCGTCAAAGGACGGCCTGGTATTCAGTTAACACGTCGCCCTTTTTAAAGCGGAAAAACAACTTGTATTTTTCGCAAAGCATCATCCTCAAAGACTGGTCGAAGCATATTAACGCGCACAGAAAGAAACCGCGCTATTAGGGAACCATGAGCCCTGCAATTACTGATCTTTAAGGACACGGCCCTCCCTCCCCTTATCAGAGCTTTCCTGTGCCTCGTGTTCTAGAGCTCAATTCTAAAGCCTTTTCAGGGATGACTGCTTTGAGTTTTGCATTGCTTATGTATTTTCTCAGCATGCCATTTGAATATGTCCTTGCATGTTATATGTGACGTTGACCCTTGCAATTTGGAGCGATACTATGTTGTGTGGCCAGCTCTTTTTTCATAATATGCCTTGCAGGTTTATTTAGTCTGGCGCTAGCATCTTATCCAGACGTCCCTTCTCCCCTCTTCCTTTCCCGTCAGCTGTTCTCAGCATACTTGTGCTATTTTCCCTAGTCTAACTTTGCGTAATGGCAACATCCTTTTGTACTGGGGTCTGCTTTCGTGAAGCCTACGATGCTTCCCAGAGTATATTTCGACCAACTTCGACGGATGATTAGGATTTTTGCAAATAGTGTCTGTTTGTTTCAAAGAAGACATAGCGTTACAATAAGTAGCGACCCAGCCAGAATAGTAGAATGTTTCTGAGGCTGTCTACTTGGCACGCTGCGTTTCTTGTCTGTTGGTTCGAGACGACACGGGTTACACCTTCCCTGGTTACCCTCTGAAAAATGCATAAAGGATAAAAAAATAAATAAAAAAAAAACACTTTTGGAACAATTACAATAAGTAGTTGTAAACTTGATCTATGAAACAAGTCTACTTTCTCAAAACCTCGGCTCACTTACTTCTACTGAGAGAGGGTTCTAACTTAGTCATTATGCCTAAAACTGAAGACTTCAAGGTAATTCCAATTTTATTAAGGGCAAGAAGGAGGTAACTCTAACTTATCTAAGGTTCAAGAAACAAAATTTAGAACAATTTTAATGGGTTTTACATCACTTAAAAAAAAAAATAGCATATGTAAAATAAAAAAAGTAAGTTGAAACTCCTTTTAGTCTTTTCTGAACTTTCATCAAATTGGAATCTGAATTTAATTCTAAGGTATTTAGGCAACTTTGGCTCAGGCCGGATGGATGATGATGGGATGAATTGGTGGAATGAAGAAAGCGGGAGCACCCCGAGAAAACCCACGCACACGGTGTTTGTCCACCACAAAGTCCACATGGCATGAACAGGGATCGATCCGACGACCCCTAGCACCAGAGGTGAGCGCTCTACCAACTGAGCCACCGCGGCCCTCATCAAATTGGAGGTATCCCTTTCCTGCAGTCTTCAATTCTCGAGTGCGGTAGATGGACCACGATGGCTCAGTTCTAGAGCGCTCACCTCTGGTGCTTAGGGTTCTCAGTTTCATCCCAGCTCATGTCATGTGGACTTTGTGATATACAAACAACGCCTGTGTGGGTTTTCTCGACGTTCTCCCGTTTCCTCCCACTTTCTTCATTCCTCCAATGCTCTGATCACCAACCATAGGGCCTGATCCAAAGTAGCCTAAAGGCCTTAAATAAAATTCGGCAGCGGGGCGAAGCTACATATGTACCCTTGGCGTCCAGAATTAATTATCAACCTAGTATTTTGACCTAGATCGAAGCATGCCTGGCAGTGGTTTACTTACACTTTTCAAATAAGCAGGGGAATTTGGGGATAAGGCTGAAATAAGAGAGGTGCAAGGATCTACGATACATGTTGCTCCTAATGAAAAGGTACTGACCTCAAACTGGAGATGAAGTAGATAAACTTGACTCGTACTATGGATGATGAACTAAATGACAATAAATTAAGATTAGATTAGCCCTCAAACCGATACAAGACCACGTAACTACAAATATTTCATAGTACATTATGGACAGTAATGACTGTATTGTTATCGACTGAAGAAAACTGTACGCTGACCCATAACGTACGAAGGAATACTTCATTGAGTGAGTAACTTAGTATTTGCTTGAATGTATGCATGTCAGAGTGCGAACTCTATTACAGTACACAGGTATAGATAGGATGAAATGGTCTTTAAGTCAATGGATGCAAACAATCTAGGCCAATTGTTCTTGATAAAGGCAGCTAAAATCCAAGAATTGTGGGACAGGAGATATGTTACGTTCGTAAATCTTTTAATGGTATTCAGAACGTGAGAAGCAACAGAGACTGAGCCATGGAAGTGAAATGTAATAAGAGAACTTAGTGAAATACATGATATAAATAGTACACAAAGAAAGTGTGTCAACTTCAATAGCTACGCAATCCCGGAGTGCGCAAGGCGGGAAAAGTGAATTCAAATGGCATCGTGGGTAAGGTTTACTTTATCTACTCCACAGTAAGTAAAACTTACAGGAATTGTTTTGAAATTGTGTAGGTGTTGAAATGCAAATTAGAATATGGAGTCATGAAACAGTGTAATAAAGGTGAAAGACTTATATACGTGGGATTATATGAGCTTCCGACATACATGAGGGTCGGGAGTAACTGACTGTCAACTGTTAAAAGGGCGTATCTATACTTTATA
Source organism: Lepisma saccharinum (assembly GCA_022664845.1). Taxonomy (NCBI): domain Eukaryota; kingdom Metazoa; phylum Arthropoda; class Insecta; order Zygentoma; family Lepismatidae; genus Lepisma; species Lepisma saccharinum. The sequence continues at coordinate 14,026 of JAGDQP010002061.1, read as the reverse complement.
AAAAAAAATAATCAAACCTGGCTTTTCTAACCTAACTCACCCCACTGAGCTTAACTTGTAAACAGTAAAAAAAGGCACAACCAAAAAAAATGCCATCTTAGCTTGACGCCATTAGTATTTCTCCGTGTGCCACCATATCCGGCTCTGAATGAACTAGAGTGTATATTTTACTCGTAATTAATTAACAAAGTGTGGTTTCGGTAACAGATTTTTTGTCATTACCTGCTGCGTTGGGCGTATACAAGTGCCAGGGATAATTATTTTTTTAAAAAAAAAAAGAGTTGTGTAGAGCATATAATACTGGTCAGTAGCTGGATCAAGTTTCGATACAGTTAACCTTATCCGGCATCTTGATTAGAGGCTGAGCCTCGTCTATTAGTGTCCGTCCGCCAGATGGCGGGCATGTTAATTATGAACAGAAATGTCATGTAGTTATAAAAATATGCCTAACCTGACTTGAATTAACCCTCCCTCACTCGCTATCGATAACTCGGCATTACTCTGTGTGTGGAAAATTCCTCTGGAAATCATTACAATGATAACATAAAATTTGCTGACCACATCTAAAGTTCATCCAATGGTTGAAATTTAAATGCGACAAGTATTATTTATCTCGATTTAGCCAACAACAGCAAACACTGACACTCTGTAAGAATTACGAGAGAATAATGCAATTAGACCTACTGGATAAATTTTGAAAATCATTAACATTAGGCTTCCAGGTTTGGCTAATGGGCCCAAACGCTTTCTCTGAGCGGGCGTAGCTACAGGCCTGAGTCCCAAGGGTTTTACTGAAGAGAGTGGTTCGGAATACTTTCTCATGAGCTGTGGGACCCGTCCTTATACGCTTACTAGCTCGTTAGTAATAATTCACTCACTCACCCAGGTTAGGGTTACATGGTCCTTGTACTCATTCGGGGGGTCCTAGATTCGATCTCAGCGGCGGACCATTCTGACAGGTTTTTCCGCAGTCCCATCAGGCAAATGCCGGGATGGCACCTTCAACATAGGTCCTAGCCAACACCTTCCCGAATCTTTTCCCCTGCCTTTATCCAGGAATGAGCCTTAAATGCCTAAAGGCCATAAATAATCATTCAAATGGTCCTTGTACTATCTTATTCAATTATACAGTATTTCCCTGTTGTTTACTTCAGATTCGTTGCAGCTCATGCTTTTACATTACCTGTAAGTCTTAAGGTACCGTCAAGCTAGTCTGACCATGTTTATCATATACTAGATTTGTTCCTGAGTTTTGTGCGTATGTAATTTTTCCTACCTGTGGAAGTGTGCCCAGTCTGCATTTCCCTTTTGTACTCCTTATCTCGGTACTAAACATTGTTAATAATATTCAATACGAATACTACCGAGTATAAAATTGTTCAGGATCAGTATATTCAGCCGCGCCGAAATACAACCTTTAGTCAAGAAGAGCGCTAGTAAGCGTTTCCCAAAATCTATCTACACTTTACGCAAACGCGAACAAATCAGAAAAATAATCGAGGCAACAGTTGAGTACGTACAAGTTAAATCTGGAAACTGGTTCATGAAGAACTAAACCGTGCGTCACCAAGTAGTATTTTTATTTCATTCATGATTTTACAAATTATAATAACTACACAAAAAGTAAATAAACAAAACAAAACAAACAAGTAAACATTACAAATATGAATGGTTGCCAACCACATATATAAAAATTATCGTGTACGTGTGAGTTGGACAAAAAATTTAGAATTTACCATAAAATTATCATACCGCATTGCTAATTGCTATTGTTAAAGGTTGTGTCTAGAGTAACGACGGTTGGTTCCGTCGTTGCTTTAAGTTTTTAACATCAAGGGTTAATTTACTAGAGCAACGACGGAATATTATATTCCACTCTCGCGTGGCTTAAACTACAAGTAACAGCGAGAAGCGCACGGCCCGGCAGCTGCAGTTTGTTCTTGTAGAAGCTGACCCAAAGGTCTCGTGTTCAAGCCCTGGTGTCCACTTTTCGCATATTTTTTTTAAAGAAAATTAAAGTTTTTTCGTTTTTTATGTAAATACACAAAAGGAAATTTAATAAAAGTTCTGATTTACAATTTTAAAAGAGGCCACTAAAAACTAGGATGTATATAAACCCACCAGCGTATGATGCAAGGGAGGAGGGTGCGTCCGAAGGGAGCTGGGTGGCGTTAGCCGCGCGGAAGGGGGGGGGGGGGGTATGCACATGAGTTCTCCTCATACTTCTCCAAATACTTCTGAAAAAAATATTCCCAACTACATTGGCTAGGATCACGCAGTCGCTATCGAAAAGGAAATATATATAATCATAGTATGTCGTCAAAAACTAGAGGATAAGATATGACAGAATTACGTCAATTAAAAGACCAAAATGTCTCGCAATAGAGACTTAGATTTCATTACAACGACGTAATTTTGATTTTTCGACCAAATATCACGTCATTTTCACGTGTGTATGCTGCTTGGGATAAGGAATGTTCATTCATTGGACACTAATACAAGGCAGCTATAGGTTATAGTGGTAGCAATTACCAGAATTCCATCTTAGTTTCATATATTGTACATGCCTACATACGTGCTTGTACGCATTCCTGTTTTGTACATGCGTGTCTTCACAGCATATGCGTCTTTTTTGTCAATTTCTGGTCACCTGAACATGAGTAGTAGACGATATTCGCCTAGTTGGAGACCTTTGGTAAGCTATGCTCAAGATGACTTGAGACCGCGTCACCTCCCCGGTACTTATTTAAAGTTAGCAATCGTAACAAGACAATGGGACTGGTTCGTCGCAGGTTGGAAAAACTACGCAAAGCACGAATTGCTCTCTACATACATCTCATTTTCACTAACGCTACCATAATCTTATTATTCAAATGCACGCTTTATCATACACCAATTATATAGCTACTATCATAGACCTACTATTTTCAAAACTATACGAATAATTTCCTAATCCTCATTCACAACAAGAAGGACAAAAAAAAAAACGAATTTCCAAGACATAAGAGAACTAGGCATGGTGAGGGGAAGCAGCATCACCATTACCACTCTGAGGCTGAAGATGAATGACATCGGCAAGGCTCAGAGATGGACAGAGGGCGACATCTTGAATGTCTACCTTTACTGCGAGGTCGTAGAGCTGACAACTCTACACCGCTAAAACATGTCAAGAAATAGTAACAGATGGTTCATGGATTCTCCTGGGGTAAAATATTCCGGAGGTAAACTAGTCCCTCATTCGGATCTCCGGGCTGGGACTGCTTCAGGGGGCTCTATGAACAGGATTAAGAAAGACCTTAGAATAGGAACGTGGAACGTACGAACATTATACCAAACGGGCGCTCTTCAGGTGGCGGTACACGAGACCGAGAAGTACGAGCTAGACATATTAGCGATACAAGAAGTTCGGTGGGAGGGTCAAGATAGTATCCCACAGGGCAAGTACACTTTCTACTACGGGGGAACACAGTCTCACGATTTCGGAACAGGGTTCCTCATTAAGAATAGTATCCTTCAGGCGGTTCAGAATATAGAGTTCGTAAACGAAAGACTATCGTACGTTACGATACGTACTCGATGGGGCAACACGGTTTTATTAAACGTCTATGCTCCGACCGAGGTGGCTACTGATAACGACAAAGATATATTCTACGATGAGCTAGAAAGGTTGTTTGACAGATTACCGAAGTATAATTCGAAAATTGTGTTGGGTGATTTCAATGCAAAGGTAGGGAGGGAAGAAAAATATAGACCTACTATAGGCAAATACAGTCTTCACGAAAAGACCAACAACAATGGAGAAAGACTGATAACTTTCGCGATTTCGAAAAACTTACTGGTAAAGAGCACGTACTTTGAACACAAAGACATACACAAATACACATGGGTATCTCCGGACGGCAAAACTCTCAACCAGATCGATCACGTATTAGTAGACAGACGAAGACACACCAACATAATGGACGTTAGGTCGTACAGAGGAGCGGAAGGTGACACCGACCATCAATTAGTGATCACAAAAGTAAGGGAAAAGTTATGCATCGCGAACAGAGAAAGCAAGGGATCAAAACAACTGAAATTCGAAGTGAAACTATTAAATAATCCGAGCATAAGAGCAGATTACCAACTCGAACTCTCAAATAGGTTCGAAATCCTAGCCGACTCGAGTAATAATAATGATGATATTAATAATGAAATTGATGTAAGTAAGATGTGGGAGGCAATTCGTGAAACAATTAAGAGCGCAGCGAAGGAACGCGTAGGTGAGAAGAAACAACAGAAAAACAAACCTTGGTTTGATGAAGAATGCATTAAACTTCATGAGGAACGAAAACAAGCAAGGCAACGATGGCTAAGTAATGAAAGCGAAGCAAATACCAACCACTACAGTAACGCGAAACGAAACGCCACACTAGGGTTCAGAAACAAAAAGCGAGAATATCTGACGCAGAAGATTCAGGAGATTGAGGAAAACGGGAAGACAAATAACATACGAGATCTATACAAAGGGGTAAACTCGTTAAGAAAAGGTTACCAGCCGAGGTTAGGAATGATTAGAAATGAACGTGGAGATCTTCAGGCGGATCCGACTAAAATTGTCGATGTGTGGAAAAGTTATTTCGACAAACTTCTTAATGTACACAGCGGGGAACAAACAGAGGAATTTGAAATCCATACCGCAGAACCATGGATTCCCGAACCTAGCGAGATCGAGATCGAAATGTCGGTTAAGAAATTGAAAAATTTCAAATCACCAGGAATAGACAATATTCCAGCCGAATTAATTAAAACAGGAGGAACGGCACTAATCAAGGAACTACATAAATTGATAAGTGCTATATGGAGAAAGGAGGAGCTCCCAAAGGAATGGAAAACATCAATAATTGTTCCGATTTACAAAAAAGGCGATAAGTCGGAATGCAATAATTACCGCGGAATCTCGTTACTTCCAACTTGTTACAAGGTATTAAGTAATATTCTGTTAACATGCCTAAATGTATACGTAGATGAAATAATTGGAGATCACCAATGTGGATTTAGAAGAAATAGATCCACGTTGGACCAGATTTTTGCTTTGAGACAAATTTTGGAGAAGAAATGGGAATACAATGGGACGGTTCATCAGCTATTCATTGATTTTAAGAAAGCATATGATTCTATCAAAAGGGAAAAGTTATACAGTATCCTGATACGATTTGGAATACCGAAAAAATTGGTCCAACTAGTGAAGATGTGTCTCAGCGACCCCATAAGCAGAGTACGGATAGGTAATAATATGTCAGATAGTTTCAAGATTCGCAACGGATTGAAACAAGGCGATGCCTTGTCACCACTACTGTTTAACTTCGCGTTAGAATATGCGATTTTAAAAATTAAAGGGGACAAAAAGGGACTATCATTGAATGGTTTGAATCAACTGTTTGTATACGCGGATGATGTAGATTTAATAGGGAACGATATAGATGCACTACAAAGCAACACCGATGTCTTAGTAGAAGCGTGCGATGAGACAGGTCTACAGGTAAACATAGATAAAACAAAATACATGGTAACAAGCCGAAGCACAGGGAATGAAGGAATTAAAAACATAAGAATTAGGGATGAGGTCATAGAGAAAGTAAACAAATTTAAATACTTGGGAGCATACGTAACAAGCAAAAATGAGGTCACGGAAGAAATAAAAAGTCGCTTAGTATCGGGGAACGCATGTTTCTACTCAGTCCAAAAACTTCTAACATCGCGATTAATATCAAGGAAATTGAAATTAAAAATATACAGAACGGTTATTCTGCCGGTAATACTTTACGGTTGCGAAAGTTGGAGTACGACCCTAGCAGATGAACATAAATTACGTGTATTTGAAAATAAGGTTTTGAGAAAGATATATGGGCCGAAACGGGACGAGATGACTGGAGAGTGGAGGAGACTGCATAATGAAGAACTCCACGGACTGTACGATTCACCAGATGTTGTAAAAATAATGAAATCGAGACGACTAAGGTGGGCAGGGCATGTAGCTCGGATGGGGGAAAAACGAAGATTATATTCTATCCTGGTTGGAAGGCCCGATGGAAAGAGGCCATTGGGAAGACCGAGACGTCGTTGGGAGGACAATATTAGAAGAGATCTTCGAGAAGTAGGTGTTCGTGATGAAAACTGGCTTGATACTGCCCAGGATAGAATCCAATGGCGAACGTTTGTTACTGCGGCGATGAACTTGCGAGTTCCATAAGCCATAGAGTTAGTTAGTTAGTTAGTTAGGCACAAATGCATGGAAGTTTAAAGAATTCTCTTTTTCTTTCTTTTTTTTTTAGCATTAACATCTTGCATTTTGAACTACAGCAAACAAGGACAATATTACAGCTGGTGGATTACACCAACTGTCGTTAGGAAGCTAAGAAAACGATAAGTTCAAGTCAGTGTGGGATTCAACGGGGGGTTAGCGTGAGGGGTAAATCCACCCTGTGATTCTGCATGTGTAATATATTTTTATATGATACATCTCGTTATTTTCTTATCGACATTCCATCTCCCCACCCCCTCTCAAAATTTCTTAATTCACATACTGCTTCTTAAATTTAATGGTGAGTTATATCAATCTTTGTTAGATTTCAACGATTTGTTTAGTAACTTTAAACTCTTTAAAATTCATAACGCTCATTAATTAACGACTCGTTTGATTCTAACGAAGATTGGTGAAAAATGCCATTTATCTATTTAAAATTATTTTTCGTAATGATTCACCTTGTTTAATATTAAGTTGATAACAAAAGTCCACAGACTACCTTTTTCTTTACGTGTGTTACGAAGCTAGCTATTTCTTAATATGAGGTTACTGAATTGTCGTACATTGTAGGAGAAAGTGGTTGAAAACTGTAATTATACTACACATTGGCAACACTCACGTTGCTGAGCAGAGTTACCAGCTGCACAAATATTCTTAACTTTCTCGCCGGAGTAAGAACTCACGAAGCAACATTCAGAATCGCACTGTAAAATACATAGGTCTTAAACGTAAATTACAGCGTGTGTGCTTCGAAGATCCTTTCGAAAGTGTTTACATTCAATCGCCTCGTTAACTGGCAGTCGCTTATTGGCACCCCTCCCCCTAATAGAAATAACTAGTTGGCATAATTTACATAGAGAAAAATTAAGTCCTTTGCTTATCTGCTTTATGTTGATAGGTTAAATTTGTAACTTAAGGAAGCCTTCTTGAAATGATCACTTTAAGCACGTCCAGGAACGTACCCAGAAATTGATTTTGGGGGTTAAAGGTCTGACTGGGATTGAAATTTACGTAAAATGCATAGATTTTTTTTTTTTCAAAAATGATACTAACCTCACCAAAAAATCGGGGGAGGGTTATCCGGACCCCCCATTTGCGTACGTCCCTGACCACGACCAAGAACAAAACGATGTGTTTCGTGTTCAGAAGTCACCGAAGAAACAATAAGCAATGTGCCGGAACAATATAAGTTTAAATTACCTTCGAGCTTATTATTATTATTTTAACTTATTAGTGCCAATTTACCCTGTATGTATTCGTATGGTGTAGACTAAAGCGGGAGACGCCAGTTTACCCTACACGTTATAGATAACAATACCCATGCTTTCCTTTACTTTTCCGACGACGTTCTCGGGACAGTAATATTCCCAACTCGGAGAAAGTGGTTAATGAAAAATATCTAACCTCCCTAGGTCAGTGAAGTGTGTAAAATTTCTAAATGCGTATACATAAAAAAAAATCTCAACTGATGTTTCACTTGACTAGCGACAGGAACAGCACGTTGTGAAAACACGAATTAATCCTGTGTGCAATAAAAAAAATACCGTACCTGACTTATCTAACCTCCACATGCGTTTGTTCACTAATTTATTAAATTTCGTAATGCGTTTATATATATATATATATATCAAGTTATTTTAATTAAGAAATGGAAATAAAAAAAACTACACCAGGGTTCGAAGCCGGATTCCTTAGATTAGCTTTCCGACATATGCTACCAATACGCTAAATTAGCAGCTGGAAGCATATGCTTGAAAATAATATTTACTCTTGAGGAGTAATGCGCATGCGCGAGAAGGGCTGCGCCTCGTATGCTCATTCTGTCGCTAGTCGCAAGTGATTTTTTTTAACGTAACCATTCCATAATTAACAGCATCTCTCCGTTTTTTAAAAAAATCATGTATGAAGTTACATATATCTCTGTTTTCTCTAACGTAACCTAACTAATGTAACTTGTAAACTGTAAAAAGAAGAAAGTGCAAGAGGAACACAAAGGGGAGCGATTGTTTATAAGTACAAAGGATTTAAAAAAAAGAAAGTAAAAAGGTGTGCCGTAAAGAAACAAAAATATATTCTCGCCTGCCAGGAATCGAACTTTTGAATTCATGGCAATCCTATCTGGGGTGGTTGGTGTGGAAAATGAAGCACTTTAAGCTGAGGGGGAAGTTTGTAATTTTCTAGCAATTAAGCCGTTTCGTATTCCCTTTCCTCCATGATGGGCTATGCAAATTCTGTTTTCATACATTATTGTAAGATAAGATAAGATAATATGATTTGTATGGACGGTAACAGCACTATGGCTTACGCCCTTCCCGATCATACATTATTGTGTTTTTAAGTTTTCCACTATATTTCATTAGGGGCTACTTAGGATTCCGACCCTATATTCCCTGGTTTGTTGCTATATTAATTTTCAATCATGTAATCACAAATACGACAATATGTACGCACAAGACAAGCTTTAAAAACATCAACAGTGAAAAGACGTATGACAAAAATAAATTGTATCATTATAACTATTTTTCTGAACGTACCCTTTTTTTATGAATATTCATAAAAGTTCACGAGATATTCACAAAGTTTAAAAAGTAGGAATAAGCCAATCGTATATATAAGTTCTTCGAAAGTAATAATTGGCGGGTCCTCACCTTAAGAGGGTCTGCAACTCACACTCACTTCGTCTTTTCAATTCTTAAAAGTACCGAACATATCAAGAACAATATTGAAATCTTGAAAAGCTAATTTTAATTAGGCTATGGCTACGAGGACGTCCGACGTTCACCATATATAGCGCTTATGCACACGTCAATAGCAAATAACGTCACAGTTTAAATCAGAATAGTGTATTACTGTCTGTCATCAATACGAAGTTTAGGTGCGTCTCGGAAGAGTAAAACCCAAAGTAATACTGTCTTTCGTTGTCAATAACAACGTATATTATTAGAACAAATTTTCTGGTTAAAATGGTGTGGTCTTTACTTCTTTTATAATGAAAATAATCATCTTTACGGCCTTGTACCATAGACCTCATAATAAGAATGGGAAAATTATTTTATCATTTTCCCAAAAATCAAATATGTACGTTATTTTTAAGAGGCTCTGTTTATTCAGTACATTCGGTAGCGTTTATAGATACCAAAGGAAGGTCAATAGGGCATGTATGACCCCCTAGGTATACTTAATTTAATGAAAATAGAGCTATATTTAGTTCGATACACTGTTGGATGTTCGTATCTTTCTAATTGTTTGATTTATATTTCTTGGTTGTTATTGTTCAGCTGATGAGGGTAGGAAAACGACCGGGAAAGTATTATTATTATTACTATTATTATTATTATTATTATTATTATTATTATTATTATTATTATTATTATTATTATTATTATTATTATTATTATTAATAATAATAATAATAATAAGAAGAAGAAGACGAAGAAGAAGAAGAAGAGATAGATAGATAGAGAAAGAAAGCCAGAATGTTAAATGTACTTCGGATGGTAACATTTTTATCTAGTTTTTTTTTTTGTGAAACAGGCGGTAACACACCATCTGCCATGTCTCGCTGGGTCTTCTGGGTAAACTAAATAGCCGAACTTCCGGAAAGGCACCTTCAAAGGCAACGTTCCTAGAAAGACAGGTTGCCTTGTTGAAAGTAAACAACGCTGCGTGACGTCACTGAATTCGCCGGATGAATATGCTGCAGTTCCTTTGTCTGCTTTTTTATGCTTTTTAAAGTGAATTGGTGTGTTTAATTTTTCTTTATTGTGTGCTGCGAGTGTAGTTTTGATTTCAATGTGTGTTTGTGTATTCTCTGACAATGCCGAGAATTCATGTGCTGTTGCGATCTGCACAAGATCTAAATTAAAGAAGATTGGAAGAGAAGGGGCTCTTTTCAGAGGTCTGTAGAATTTGCTTGTCCTTGATGTAGCATACAACAGGGGCAATGAACTTTTCTCACACAAACAAATAATAACCTAATACAAAATATTTAGTATCATGATTTACGCTCCATAAAGTCGTGCAGGATACTACAACTCTATAACTTGAAAACTATTATGTTTATTAACATAAAATTTTGAGTGTACTTAGAGCAGTGTTTAAAGATTTATTTTTGCTTGTTAAAGTTTATTGCCGAACCTTCAGTTGTGCACCATTCAGGTCCAAAAAGTGTTGCAGTCTTTTGGGGAAACTGAGAGTTCCGTTTTGATGGTGCTCCTCTGGGATATTCAGATTGAATTGTTATTAAAGTCCTAAACGAACTGGTAAGGTACTAACGACGGGACGTACAGTTTAACGTGGGCTCAAAACCACTTGTGCCCCCATCGGGATTTGAACCGGAACCGTTGATTACAAGGCAGCGAACGTTACCACTCGCCCACCGGGGACACTGGGGTATTCAGAATTACATCATATCAATTTGTTCTTCAGATCGTCCAGATTAACTGGTTTCTGTGAATACACCTCGGTCTTTACATGTCCCCACAACCAGTAGTCCCAAGGTGTAAGGCTGGTGATCTCGCAGGCCACACTGCAAAAAGTGGAAACACGAAATGGATGAAAGTTACTCCGCTTTATGGAGAAATAAAAGTCGAAAATTAGCATTTTGTTGTATGTACTCTTAAACGTGGATATAGTGTAAGCCTTTTAGTGGAAAGATTGGTAAAATTAACTCCATTTTAAAGTTAAACACTTTCTTTGTAATAGCTTAACGTTAGCTGAAAATGGTTGAAACTGGCCAAAGTGATTTGTCCGTGAACGTTCAACTTATTTTACGCTTAAAACTCGGTCATTTTCTAATCGAAGTGTAAGCTAAACAGGCAATTTTGAGGTTACGTACTTTTGTGGATGAAGTTTAAGCCTTAGTTGGATATTCTATAATGCAGTAATAGGAGTAACGTTATTTGTTTGTCACTGAACGTCCCGCCATTTTGAGTGTTTACATTGCCTTTACACTGTGAACAGCAAACAGTTTACTGGTGGACCGAGAAATTAAGTTGGGTATAAATCTTTACATTGTAGCAAAAGTATCTCTTCTTTTTTCACGAGACATTCCTCGTAGTAAAATCAAAAACGTGTTAAGAATTAACCTCCTCACAGTAACACCATAGCTCGCTCGGAAAGCCAGAGCCACCAACTGCCTTCGTAGCGAAGTGGTTAGAGCGTCTGACCAGTGTGCTTGTGGACCCTGGATCGAAACCTGATCACTTTATTTTTCTTTTTTTTCTTCTTTTTTTTAAAGGAATATTTCCTTTTATTCTTTTCTACTTTTAAAAATGCTCGGATTGAATGAAATTCGTTGGAACACTCATATTTATGTATACGCGCATTTTGAAATTTTACAGAGAGTAAAACGTTCAACAGAAAACTGTCTGAATGTAGGTTAATCAAAAAATTGGAGGAAACTCAGCTGCCTCCATTTTTTGGATTAACGTTATGTCTCCTATTTTTACAATGCAAGGTGTGGGTCCTCTTCGGCCAATCCATCTCTGTTGAAACTGTCCGTTAAGACCTTGGCCTGCAAGTTCATCAGAGTTACACCTTACGATTACTAGTTGTTGCGACATGTAAAGACCGAGGTCTATTCACAGAAACCAGCTAATCTGGACGACTTGAAGGACAAAATAAGTAATGTGATTCTGAATATCCTAGAAAAGCACCGTCAGCACGCAATTCTCGGTTTCCCAAAAGACTGCAACACTGTTTGTATGTGAATGGTGCTCAACTGAAGGTTTGGCGATGAACTTCAATCAGCAGAAATAGAACTTTAAACATTGCTCTAAGCACATACAAAATTTTATGTTCATAAACTTAATAGTTTTCAAGTTATAGTTTTAGTTTCCTTCAGGACTTTATAGACTCCCTGTATAGTTTTGTTTGGCCCAAATCCTGTTACAGTCTATTTAAAATGACTCTATAATGTATCTAGATGATAAATAAATAGTTACATGGCATAACTTCGAAGTGCAATCGAATTCTACAATTGTACAAGGCAAACGAAGGATGCTTCAAATTAAGATAACTATGTTAATAGGAACCAAATCTGACTAATTGTAAGTTATTTCTATTTTCTCTGTCTGAAGATTTCCCACAACTAAACCAGATTTGATGAAAACATGGATAGCTTGACCCTATATTCCATTTTGTCCATGATAAAATCCTCCTTGAGAATATAAGATTTTAAATTCAAATAATGGTGTGGTATTAAAGGGGATGTTGTGGGTTCGAATCCCGCTGCGGTCAATTCGGTAGTTATGAGTGCTTCATTAATTATGAGTGCATACATATGTTAGAGTGATTGCAGACTATTATTTCTTGAGCATTTCTTTTCCCTCGCTTATGTGTGTGTCAAAGGATATCTTTTTTTGTTGTTGTTAATTTAGGTATATTCATTTATTTTTTGGGTACAGCTTTTGTGTCAATTTGGTGAGGAATATTTAACATTAAAAAACCACAATAATATTAACTGTATTTTTTTAAAAGGAACGTATGTAGGCAAAAGTGGCTAGTTTTTACTTGTATGTGTATGCACACAGAAAGTGGCCTTTAGTGACGTCACGTGTGACGTTTGTTTACCTCGCATCAGGCAACCTCTCCTTCAAGGAACCTTGCTTCAGTGGTACCTTCATGAAAGGTGCTATAAAAGGACTTGCGCGACTCTTCCTTTAGGTTTCGAACGACATTCAATATGGTGGTGACGAAGGGAAATGTGCTTTTGATGGAAAAGGTGGTGATTTCGAACACCCTCTCGCAAGATTTATTTTCAGAACTACCTTCAGAGTTGCAGGGGTACTGAGAGCCCACTTGGAAACAGTTCCGGTACGGCACAACTTTTGCGTAAACAGCACTTTTGAGTAAACAGTACTTTTGCGTAGGCCCACCGCTAACCGGAGGCTGGGCCCTCAGCGGCTAATGCCGCCCAGCTCCCTTCGGACGCACCTTCCTGTCTTGGTGGGTTTATATACATCCTAGTTTCTAGTGGCCTCTTTTAAAATTATAAATCACAACATTTATTAAATTTCCTTTTGTGTATTTACATAAAAAACGAAAAAACTTTAATTTTCTTTAAAAAAGATATGTGAAAAGTCGACACCAGGGTTCGAACCCGAACCTTTGAATCAGCTTCCCGACGCCTTAGCCACAAAACCAAACTGCAACTTCCGGATTGACCGCTCCTCGCTGTTACTTATAGTTCAATCTACGCGAGAGTGGGCTATTCGTACCGGAAGTGTTTCCACATGAGTTGAACAGGCCTGCAGGTAGTTCTGAAAAAAAAAAAGCCTCCCTCTATATATCATGGATCTCGATACGGGAGACGAATCTACTTCTAGTGACCCGAAATTGAAGCCAGCACAATCCATGATCACCTGAAAGGTGAAATTGATTTAAAAAAATAACTGAACATCACGTTCCGTATAACACCTTATTTTAAAATATTCCAATCTTCCTCCATTCTTTGCTTCCACACACCCAGGCATAGGCCAACCAATAAGACGCAAGTAATTCCCAATTCACCAGACAAGATTAATCGAAAACCGGCGTCAAGTTGACCCAGCTTAATTGTATTGGGCCAGTCCATCCGTCTCCCGTATCTAAATACATGTTCAGGTTGTGTTGCTTCTGGGGATGATAGAAAAACATCAGAATATAGTTCGTTCTATCATGTTTGTAAAGTCAGGAATCTACTGTTAATAGAGGATAATGGAGAAGTGTTTCATTTGAATAAATATATATACGTATATA
>JAGDQP010002060.1:96121-110429 GCA_022664845.1 Lepisma saccharinum | reverse complement strand
ATTACGAGTAGGTTAGAATAAATTCGGCTCGTCTCCCCTACTAGGTTACAGTTCCCAGCTGGAGCCTGATTGCAATAAAGGGGTGCGCCCCAGCGAGGCCATCTTGGAATTCTGGGGGCAGCGCCCCAATGAGGCGAAGCGAGTATATACATTACACAAGTGTAAAAAGCTGCGAAATACGAGCAAAAGCACCAGGGGTGCAAACTGTCCAGTCAACTCCTTCAACCTTAAAAAGTGGTGAAATGGAATATGGATGAGCCTAGTTCCTCGTGCCAACTCCCAATACTCCTGCGTGTCCCACCAAATTTTACTCGTCATAAACGTTAGCATTGCCAGGAGCATGTTATACAGGCAGAATGTGGACGTTTCCCCATTCGGACGCAGCGCTCTGGAGTATGAGGGGATATCTGCATCATGTGGCGCAGTGCACTGCAGATTCTGGTTGTGATAAAAAGACGCAGTTCCTCCAAACTCCTCAAGTTCGATGCGCGGCCTGCCGTGGGATTCTTGGCGCAGCGACGCGAGCGAATCGAGGCGAGTATCAACACGTACGGCAGTGCATGTAACCGAGTTCCACGTGTCACAAAACGTCAGCATGTTATACAGGAAGAAGAGTTTATTGCGAAATCAGCGATTTTGAGGTTCTGTAAGAAAAAAGATGTTAAAAATTGAAATATGAAATTTCGAAGTATGACGGTATATCATCACTAGTAGATTACAAAATATCTGCAAAGACATCATTTTGAATCCAAAATGGCTGACTTCATAATCCATTTTCCAGACCGTTTGAACTAGAGATACGAAATTTGGCATAAAGGTGTATTAACAAGAGTAGTTTAGGAATAATTTACATTTTTGAAAAAGTTGTTAACTTGGATCAAAATGGCCGCACAAAAACTTTTTCCACACCATTAGAGCTATAGAAACGAAATCTGGTATGAAGGTGTACCATCACAAGTAGGTAACGGCAATGTAAGAACACTTTTTAAAAATCGCTTTCTTTAGTTCAACATAGCCGCCCAAATACCATTTTCCAAACCACTGAAGCTAGAGAAACGAGATTTGGTATGAAGGTGTACCATCACGAAAATGTTTCAATAAATGGATCAAACCACCGCTATGAGCGTGCAGCCCCCGAGGCGATATGGGAAAAGGTCTGCACAGCATGGGGCGCTGTCCCCAGAAAGTCTGATCACAATAAAGGGGGCGTAACCCTAAAAATTTGAAGTTGGGGCGCACACGGAATTCTGGGGCAGCACACCCAGCGAGGCGAACCTAGTATATATATACAGTATACACGTATAAAAAGCTATGAAATCCGAGCAAAACATCAGGTGATGTTCGAGCCTTAGGGTTGGTGGTGGTGGATTTTAGGGCCGCCAGCAGGAAGCAAATTTGCTGTATCATCACAAGTAGGTTACAATAAATATGGCAAAGCTTCCCTATGTTTCAATAAATATCTCATTCCCACGGGTGCTGGGTATGGGAAAAAATCTGCAACATGGAAGCACAGTGTCCTGGAGAGTGGTTACGATAAAGGGGCGTAAGTACCCAAAATTTGAAGTTAAGGCCGCAGCCAGCTACGGGGGGCGAGGACCTAAACGAGGCCGAGAGAGCGAGTATATATATTATACACCTACAAAAAGCTGTGAAATCCGAACAAAAACACCAGAGGTGCAAAAAGTGGAGCCAAGTTCTTTAGCCCTAAAAAGGTGTGAAATGGGAGACGGATGAGCCAAGTTCCTTGGTGACAGTATGTAACAGGAACAAAGGAACTTGGCGCGAAGTGGCAAGGTTCATGATCCTCAAGCTATAAGGGTGGTGGGGATCCTAAAACCCACTACGTCCACCGCCACCAACCTTAAGGCTGTTGCCAGCTCGCGCCAAGTTCCTTTGTTCCTGTTACATACTGTCACCAAGGAACTTGGCTCATCCGTCTCCCATTTCACACCTTTTTAGGGCTAAAGAACTTGGCTCCACTTTTTGCACCTCTGGTGTTTTTGTTCGGATATAATTTACAGTTTATAAACACACTGCCATTGCCAGAAAACCTTACGTGATACAAAAAAAAATAAAAAAATAAAAAAATGGAAAGTCGATTTAAAATTAGCACATTCGAATTAAGCTTAGTCACCTTTTATACTCTGCGCAACGAAATCATCGCAGGCTAGTGTTATGTATGTATGGTTGAGTGGAAAAGAAGGCATTTGTGGCCTTAACTCCGCCATGGAAAATAAAACAATAGATAAATAAACAATAAAATTGAAAAGGAGTTAGTGAGTCATATTGCGATATTAGAAAGGATGCTTTTGGAACTTAACATGGACGATTTAAAAATATTAACATTTCAAATCACAGAAGCTTATCAGGTACCACATTGGTTTAATAGAAAGAAACATGTCAGGTAATAAATGGGTATTATTCTTTCATATCACGGCATCCGGTATTGTCTCTAATATTCCATGAAGCAACATCTATGGCAAGGGCTGGAGGATTTTCCAAGGAACGTGTAAACGCGTTTTTTGATAAACAAACAGAAGTGGTTGATGTAAATAATAGCTACAGCAGTTAATGGATTTGGAAAATGTGGAATTAGGTCAATAGCCAGGAATGTGTTCCAGGATTCCAATTCTAAAAGTCTTCCCTAGTTAGACTGTGATCAGGAACAAGAAAAAAATAGATCTTGTGCATCTAAACAAGAGAAAGAGGATATAAATAGTGCATTTGCAACAAGAGCATGTAAGAGTGTTTTGCATTCAGTACAAGACGCTGCCAAAACCCCACCACACAGGGTGATCAAGATACTAATGTGAAAGTTTGTTCATTAAGTAGACAGCAAGCATTAACACCACAACCAATTAAAAAGTGTATCGGCACTATCACCAATTTCTGATGTTAAACACATTTACAAGACAAAAAACCACATCCTCATCTGGTGTAGAAATCATTACATGTAGTCCATACAAAGCCTTAAACCAAAGAGAAGAAGAAGGCTCCTGTATCTGTTCATGGCAAGAAACACTCAAAGACCACGACAAACATATGTCTAGATTTGGGCAAAGCTAGTGAGATCAAATGTGATCAAGAGTCATTGCAACATCATGAAGAACGCTAGTTTTTCGAGTGACGCTAACAAACGAGTCTCTTAGCGGCACTCACATATATATAGCTAATTTCGGATCTAGCGAATTATAAGCCAGATTTTGATGCTTGAATTTGCATTTCAAAGCTCTGTTCCATACTAAGACACACAAGAAAAATTGGGTCAGTAGGACCTCCCTGGAACCCCCTAGAGCGGTTAAAAAAAACACACACAGAATTTTACATTTCTGGTGTTAGCATTAACCCCGGGCCGTATAGTCTGACGAAACTTGCGGAATCGTAATCTATGTTTCAGTACCTTTCAAACGGTGTATTACACGTCAAAATCGGTGAAGTGGTTCAAGAGTTATTACTTTTTTTTAGCCCAATAACAGAATTTTCAAAAATCATTCAAAAGGACCTCTGTCATTCTGTCGTCTTTTTTTGCTTTAACCCAAAATGGTTGGTACCAGGGGATTTCGAGGTCAATTGCGGGCCTCGTGGAAGCAAATTCAAACTTATTTTTTGATAGGAGTTACCGTTTTCGAGATACGGAGCCTACCATAGTCCAAAATCGACCTTTTGTGTGAAGACTATGATTTTTTTTAATAAGCGGCCTTACAAAATTAGTGTTATTATTATAAAAACTCCTTACGGAGTAACGGGAAGAGTGACGCAAGAATTCTGCTCACAAATGAAGTGATATCCATTTTGCGAGTTACTTTTGTTTGTGTCACTATGGCGGAAGGGAGGATAATAAGACTCTTAATTTTATTACAAAGGAAACACTTCAACCATACTGGCACAAACAAAGTAACTCGCAAAATGGATATCACTTCTTTTGTGAGCAGAATTCTTGCGTCACTCTTCCCTTTACTCCGTAAAGAGTTTTCATACTGATCTGATATACTACTATGTTGTTAGGATAAACAACTTTGATGTTGTTCAAGTCACTTGTTATTTGGAATTAATGTGTGTAGATAATAAATGTATCCTACAATCGTTATAATTTTATTGAACAGTAACTTAAATGTAGTTTTGATTTGTGTAGGTATTCTCCAGAGCAGTCAAGTGAGCTAATCAAGGGATATTGAGGTCAACTTTGATTTGAGTCAATGTACGTCACCTTTTATACAAAGAACATTTTATCAGAAACATTACGCTTTCATTAACCGTTAACCTACAAGGTAACCAGATACGTTCTTGCTGTTTATGATAGAAACAGAAAGGTATACAGAATTACCATTTAATGTAATTTACCATTAATCACTGTCTGCATTTAGCACGTTTTGGAAACGTCCCTGAAGCTCCGAAATGCCATGGCGGTAGACCTGGAAGTCTTTGACGCAAAGAAGGCCGAATCGCTGTAGTCACCAACGCCAATACTATTTTTTTAGTGCGAATAACTGCATATTTACACCTTTGTTGATTAAATTTAAGATAAATCTTTTATGTGTATACATTTCGAGACAAACATTAAATCTTTTCAAACTAGATATATTCAATAGTGCTCACAGTGAAAGTCATTGCAATATCGTATGAAATAAATTAAATATACAAATTTACTTGCAAGAAATTTCTTTAAAATGCCAATCGCTGTACTACTTCCCTGCATCTTTCTTGCACCTCAAATGTATTTCAAATAAAAGAAAAGTTTCCATAGAAAGAAAGGAGCACGAATTTCGCCAGCAACTTAACAACATGATATTATTTCAAGTAACAAATGAAGCTTATTATTTTTAAAATATGACAGGAACCCAATATAGCCAATTTCAAGATTGCGAACATATTGTTCAAGGACAAATGATTGGTTCTCTGTTTAAGGTAACATCGCGGTATGATTAATGTTTGATTACCACTTTAGGTTGACAACAAAATGTTCTATCTCTTGACATTTGA
Source organism: Lepisma saccharinum (assembly GCA_022664845.1). Lineage (NCBI taxonomy): Eukaryota > Metazoa > Arthropoda > Insecta > Zygentoma > Lepismatidae > Lepisma > Lepisma saccharinum. The sequence continues at coordinate 105,449 of JAGDQP010002060.1, read as the reverse complement.
ATAGTCATGTTTTTCATCACCTGTGACCAACTCTGATTTTGGTGGTTCAGTGATAAAGATTTATTGTTTAACAGCTAATGCTTACTTCAATAGATTCAGTGCTGAATGCTATGTAACTAAATCTGCACTTTCTGCAATATATTTTGTGAGTTACTGTATACTTTTATTGTAGAAGAAAGCACAAGTCATGACGGAAGTCGCTGACTTAAAAAAATCCACGTACATTTTCTGTAGCTCAAATAAAAACCTAGGCATTCATACACTTCAAAATTTGGTGGTCCAGACTTTACAAGAAAATTTGCCCCAGTTATTAGTTTTATGGAGAAGAAAGTATGTTGAGATAACCAAAAATACTGTATTACCGTCATTTGTTCCGAATTTTCTCTTGAATTATAATTCCGGATCAATGTAAGAGGCATTCTGGAAGATTAAGAAACACAAAACCTAACGTACGCTCAACTTTCAGACAGACAGACTTACAAAGGAAACCCGTACAATATCTTTTAAACAGAGGGGAGTAAACCAAAACATTATCTTGAAAACAGAAGGGATAAAGCATATCTCGCTTACTGCTCGAAAACAGAATCACAACGGAATGGTACCTGTCACAATGAGAAGCAATTCACAGAACTATATTTACATGCCACAGCAGTCAAGGTACAAAGGAGTGTCGACAAACTTCATTAAGTGACTCCTAAGGTCAAAGGGCGTAACCTATATTATTTATAAAACGAAGTAGTATAGCTTGGTTCACATTAATAACAAGGTCAAATGTAAATAAAAGTCTAAAATGCGATTTTGTCTCTTCACTATGCCATACCAACACATATTATTTTGAAGACTCAAACTCACGTGAGCGATACGTGTAAACTAATATTAAAGGAAATCGCCAAGAAATGTTAACAAGTTTCTGATTTTAATGAAGGTGTACCGCTGTATTGGGTGAATTGTAAGCTATTCTTTGATATCATCCGTTTTACAATATTTAAGTAGGTTTATTTGTTACCCAAGAAATGAAAACAAACATTTACTTTGTGAATTCTATTTACGTGTCACGTAAATTTATACCAGGACATCGTGTGAGAAGAAAGGGTAACTTCTTTGAGTAAGTAAAATAGATGTGTTTTGGACCTGAAGTAATTAGTGAACTTTACACACTTCATTGCATTTCCTTTGGAGAAAACTAGGAACTAAGAGATTAAAGCCTAATTAAAATAATTATAAATTACCACCCACTAAATTCGGAAAGGAGGAATTCCGCTCGATAATATTTCACTTTACGAGAGCGGATTTTCAACGGAGAAAAGATGAAACATTTCCACTCGAAAGAAGATGGGATTTATGGTAGTTCTTCTCGGTGGGAATGTAATCTTTTTTAGATGAGTTATATAGTCTTTTCAGATGAAATTGTCTTTTGAACACGAGAACGACGCAATAAAATGTTGAAAATGTAAAAGAGAGCATTTGTTCATAAGTAGTAATGTTCTCATGAATGAAAAAGAGAAAAAGAAAACTTAACTAGGGTGGGATTTAAACTTCCTACCCCCACCCTATACTCAGCGATCCAAGTCTTTATCCCCCTAGGCTAAACGAGCAACTGAAAAAGAACGAGCAACTTTGCGAAACTACAATTTGAAGCCTGAAGAATAAAGTACATCCGTAAAGCATCAGAATCCTTTATAAAACGATCACATTTTCTATATAAAGCTGGAGTGTTTCGTTGAAAACCTCTTTTTTTGATTCAAATTCAATAATTTTCAATGAAATAACTTTCTCATCGAGAAAAATGAGTGAACATTTCCACTCTTCTTATTTAGATCGCACAATGTTGTGACCTGATTTTATTCTTGAACGTAAGACCAGTCAATCAACTTGTTTGTAACTGGTTTAATACTTTGAACAAAGCACTTGTAAGACCATTTAATTCAAGACAAGACCTAAGCTGATACGTAGACTGAGGGGGCGCAGGGAGGGGGAGGTCTTTCTGCCGCTTTCTTTGACTTCAAGCATGAGTTAAATATCTATAAAATGTTTTCGTTCGTTCACCTACTTACCTTCACATTTTTCAATGCGTAATTTACATATTTCTTCGACAATTATATAAATTCATTATCAAGCGAAAGCACGAATTGTTCACAACACGCAATAATTGATGATATCAAGAATGGTTATTAGAGACTTACACAACAGATACATTACTGGTACTTCCAAGTGTCCAGTTGTAAGCGATAAAAAGTTCCTTTGTATATGGTTGAAGAATGTCTTTATCAGCATACCAACATCACTTTGTAGTCAAAGAATGTGTATGGTTGAAACTAAGATAAGCAAACTGGATACAGGAAATATAACAAGTAAGAAACTCCTCATTTGAATTTGGAATCTCATTTGGACCTATATAATAGAAAATAGGACTGACAACTGAAGTTATTTTAAGGCACTGAAAACACTGTTAAAGACGTTCTGTTCATTTACAGGTAAACCATATTTAAATTCGTTTCTATTCTTCAAAGACAGCATTGATTTAAATTAACTGAATAACTCCTATCTGTATGAAGTGATAAAAAGAGAACAAATTATGATCTCCTGATTTCAATATTTGTCTCAGAATTGAAATTAATAATTTCAGGTGGATTCTCCGAGCTAATTTTCAGCGTAGTTTTTGCTATGATCTCATTGACTTCTGTATAGGTATAGTAGAAATTCGTTATTCGAAGATCAGGTTGCTATGGTTACAATTTTTTGCGGTTTACAGAGACCCGAAACTTGGAAAACATTACAAGGAAAATTCCAGAATTAAACTATTCGTATGATACAAATTACGACTCATTTTCAGTAAAATGGAGCAACCTTCCCACAGGGAAACATCTGTTTTATCATAAGTGTGCGAATAAACCTGAAACAACTTCTAGAGTCTATATATAAAGTTTGTTATTATTCGCTGTAGTGAAAAGTGTCCCTCTTCGATACGTGAGGACTGCTGTTTTTGTAACATTTCCATTACAAAATACGTAAATTGAAATGAAATTGCGCGAAAGAAAAGAATATTGGAAATTACTTCAGAAAGCCTTTGGTTTATTACAGTGTTAGAAGTTGGACACGTTTGGTAAATAAAAGAGGAGTCCAGGTACTGTTATATAAGGAAGTAGTTTTCATAATTGATTTACAGTGGCTCAAAATATAACTTTGTTCAGGAAAAAATGCGGTTATAAAATGAAAAATAGGTGTCCTTGTCGAAAGGAAAGTTTTATATTCTACTGTTAAATATACTAGATGATTATAAGAAAATACATTTTATTAATTCATTTTGCTAAACCTCACCCCCAAATTCGCACAATTGTATTTACACAATAGCGTAAACATGATGCTAGAACACAAACACAATTTAATACTTACAGGAGGTTTTCTCGCGTTAAAAATATGTCTTAATCTGTTTGGCGTGGATTTCACTAGTTTCTTCCAGTACGACTTCCTACTCCAGCTACATCTTTTTCTTCATATTTTTTCTTATATCCCTACCAGGAGCTTTTCTTTCAAGCTTTTCTCACACATGCTTTATGTACTGCAAGAATTGAGAATTATGATTTCCACGGAACAGTGGCAAAAAAGAAACCTTGTGAGGAAAGCTACTAGGAAGAGGACTGTTTTCACTAGAGAGTGTATTTGTAAGGATTTTGATTTATTCAAATGGACAATTATTATCTTATTTCCTATAATCAGATAGTAAGATATGTGTATGAGGAAACGGTACCAGGACTTAAGATGGGAACTTGCGTCCTACTGTAAACCTGGTATTAGTCTGGATCTGTCAGCAAATAGTATTGAAAATGTGTATTTTATAAATGAAATTCTTAATTTAAATGCGTATCTAGATATGTTAACAGCAAATACGTACAATAGTAAAAAGAAGCAAAGGCGAATTTATGTAGTAGCCTTTAAGTTTTACCAGAAGTAAGACATGCTAACTACCTCTTGGCTACACACGAATTGTCCTAAAGTTCCCGAAAAAGTACCCGAGTCTTTAGATTGAAATGCCATAGAAAGTTTGTGGCTAAACTTGAAAGGAAATCTGGGTTACATACTAGTGATAAGGAAGATATGAAGATAGTGCATATTTCAGCTGGATTTACTTAGCATGAAAACAAAATTGTCTTACTTGGAGAAGCTGATAAAATCCACGCTAGATGGGCCGAAACATGATGTGAAAAAGAGAGATTTCATGCTAGGCATTAAATTATATTGACACTCTTCTATCAAGTTATTTTCGTCGTAAAATTACAGCAGTTGTATGATTTTCGTTTAGGGTCTCTCTTCAACAGGGTGATGGATTTAATTCGTCTCACTTAACCAGAGTCTCTGAAAACAAGATTGACATTTTCCTCTATCAATGATCTGTATCATAATACTAATAAGTACAAATACTATCACGTGGAATTTAACAAACGGGTGAATCAACTTTGAAGATCTATTGAACAGTAATGTTAAATGGTTTTCTTGTCTGCATGTTTGTGAAGAAAACGATCCAAGTATCTCCTAAATGATGCGTGTTCTTAAAGAATGTTCACTTTCGTAGATGTTCGGCATATATCGCGTCAGGGTGATATGCACTACGAAAGCTTACGATGGCGTTATCTGGTCTCAGCCACGGTTTGAATATTTCCAAAAAGAAAAGTAATCTTTTGACAGTAGTCAATAGTTTCACTATTGATTCTTTCGACACGTAACATCTCACCCAGAAAATTATCATATTTATAATTTTTATTACTTAGGTGTTTTTTTGGTTGATAACATACTGCACAAGTATTCTGATAAGAAATGTACGTTCCCTCCTACGTTGATTGGTTTTAACTGTGAAATGCTGTAATAATAACGTTTTAACTTCTTGTACGCTTGTTCACTGATCTCGGTAAACAAAATTATACCTTTCCAGTTTACCACATTACTCTGGTCCCATGAGCGTTAACAACATAGGAAGTTTATTTCTTTCTTCTACTTTTTAAAACTATACGGATGAAATAATTCGCGTTCAAATAAATAGTGAGCGTTTCTGTATGTTTTAACATGGACATTGTATTAGTCACTATTTATTTAAATTGTTTCAGTTACATCTAATCAACAACGCAAATCTAATGCTATAGATTACTCTTATTCATTGCAATACTAATTAGTATCGGAATCAAATCGGCGTCTACGGACCATGAATTTATACGTCGCAGGTTAAAGATAACGTAGTGAGTGCCATCTCTTAGCATTTTGCGGAATTATTTATAGAAAAAAAGAGCATTACCAAAAGATGGAGCAGCTCTTGGTTTAGCATAATGGGTAGACTTCGGCTAGCTGGCCAGAAAAAACGGGTTTGATTCCCGGGGCCTTACGATTTCTACCTTAAAAAAAAAACTTGCACTGTGTTTCTTTGAACTTATGAACTTATGATTGTTCCCATTTGGTTCCTTAGGTCAGGTTATACATTTACACAATACGTATTACAAGACCAAGATCTTAATAGACCCGTAAGTGAGGGCGTTGGTGTTTGATTACAGATTATAACACAGACGTCTTTTCAAGGATATACGCAGTGTTGCCAAAGGTGTAGTCGGGAAAGTATACTCTAAAGCGTACTCTTTTAAGATTCTGAAACTTGCATTTGTGTAAGACTGCTATTGTCTCATTCCTGAAGCTGACTGCTTACTATTAGCAATTGTGGGAGGGTCCTAAATATCATTTAGGGGTTTAACAGCATGTGTTAGTGACAGGAATTCCGAGGTACTTGTTCAAGGCTAAAGGTCGTTGCATTTGAGAATGATAGTACAGAAGACAATTGTTTTCTCGTGTGTGTTATTTCGTTAGTGCATCTATTCATGTTTTAGTTAATCCTTCTAGGTCCTAAGGAATATGTGTGGCATAAGTCATAAATTTGTTCCAATCCGTCAAGGAGTATGGAATTGTATAGCGTTCGAACAGACTTTCAGTTTTATACGTATAGATAGATAGATAAAGCATTGTGTTTGTCCGAGAATTTACTATATCAGCAGAGTAATTGTCACGTATACGATCGTATTCAAAAGAAATCTTCAGTTCTTTTAATTACTTTGTTTATGATTGTTTATTGTTTCAAATGATTTATTTGAAGCATAGTTCATAAATTATCCTTATGGTCAATGTCGACTAGATATTACACTAATATGATATTACTACTACTACTAATCATCATCATCATTATCATCATCTCCCGACTATAAGTTACTTGCAAAGCTTATATTAAAGTGACACCTATATTAGATAAGAGTTATATTTTGGAAAGCAAAACAACAAAACGGAAATCGATTTGGAAATCGGAAATATGCCAACCAGATGGAAAATAATGAGATCGCTTTAGCCCTAGACTAGCCCTGTATGTAACAAATCTTTGGCTATATGAAAAGGAACCATTTGGAGAAGCAAGAGGATTCATGATAGTCATCCAGTATAGAGTTATATTAACAATAAGCTATCAAAAGTACACAGAAAAATAAACAATTTCTGTTGATAAATGTCGAAAATGTAAAGACACAACAGGAACAACCATTTCACTTTCTGGTTTAAATATTCTGAAACGTTAATTTCTAATAGGTAATTCTTAAGGAATTTTAAAACCATTCTGTAAATGTAGGTGACAATCCAACAACACTCATTAATTTTGGTAACGGCAACTTATGCTATCCACAATCAAATGCTTTCTTAAGATCTACACATATTACACTCATCTGCCTCTTTTTATTCAACGGTTTGGAGAGGTCCTGTCTGATCTGCAATTCCTTTGTTATTTTACCAATGATTTGTTTACGATAAATCCCTTTTGTCATTCGTGAAGTATATATTTCACATTAAGTTGAATACAGTGGTGTCTAATTAACTCAAAAATCCTATTAGATACACTAATTAATGTAACAGGCCAATGATTGCTTATGGAAATGTTTTCACCTCCCTTGTGCATGGGTACTGTACATTTAAGCAAAACTACAAAGTTATCTTTTCATACTTTAAGACATTAACCAGAATTATCATTGATATAACTGCGCTATTTGCGGTGACATTTGGTAACTGTATTCAAGTTAAACATATTCAACTGTCAATGGACTACACAGTATATATATTCTACGTCACTAAAATTGTTTACAAACACATCCTTGAATGCATTGGAAATAACAGATTCATTCTGATTATTTTTGTCACATTTTCGGATTTTTCTGACTATTAATTTCACACTTCGTACTCCCAGTTTGTTTATACTTCATACGGTACTTTCCTTTCCTGTTTTAAAGATATCGTAGTTCATTCAAAATGCACAGAGAATTTATAGATATAAATAATTTTCAGACTAGAAACATTGTTAATATTAGGCCTATAAGCAACAATTTTGAAGAGCTCAGCACGTGGCATTTATATCTAATAATTCTATATCATTAGTTCGTCTGACACTGCAAGATATTATTAATACTATTTCAGTTATATTTGTAGCAGTAGATGGTGCAGTTTATTCAGGTAAAATTATCATCATCCGTATTTCAAGGTTCTCATAGACAAACTCTAATTTATTAAGTAAGATTCTATTAAAAACAGTACCCTGTAAAACATTCTTTGCTTTTGAATCTATAGCATGATAAATATAAAATACAATTTATTATCTTTTCTTTCCATTTACAGCTCGTAAAGTAGATTTTAAATAAAAATGAGGATTTCCATCATCTTTATTTTCGTGTGTGTTGCCGTAACTTTGTGTCAAGTAAGTATTGGTTTCTGTTGCTAATATGATTTAGAAACTTTGTATGGCGTTTCTTAGAAATACAGGAACAGTCAAATATGTAGTCAGAAAGGAAATAATTAGTCAAAATGTAAGCAAATAAGCGACAGGGAATGTCTAAACACTTAAGGATTACGTTAAACATATTGTAGCTGGAGAACGTAGATCAGTAGCTTTATAACCTAATGAAAAGATGGAGAAATGTCTAAACTGTACTAAAATCCAAGAAGAGATTGTTACTGCAAAACAGATTAAACTTGATTTTAGAGTAATAAGTGGTAATACACACTACTTTTGTTTCTTTCCAGTGACTTCAACTATTAGAATTACAAAAAAAAAGTCATAGATCTCTACTACCTTTAAGAGGGATTCTCGCTCCAAGCCCCACTATTTTTAAAATTTTTCAAAATATTAAAAAAAAAAACTAAGAGTACTATCAAAACTCTAAGTGTATAACGCACTAGAACATACAAATTATTATGAAATACAATGGACAACGATCTCGAAATCTTGTCGATTGATGAGTGCTGAGACTTCAATTAACTAATGACGTCATAATCTTTGAAAATGTATCACTCATCAATGGACAATATCTCGAGATCGCAGTCTATTATATTTCATTGTCATTTGTAAGCTCTAGTGCGCTTAAATTTTTCCTCTTACTTTTTGAAATATTTCAAAATATTTTGAGGCAGAGGTGGTGCGAGGAGCCCTCTTAAGAAGAAACTTAAGGTCAAAACTTTTCATATATGGTCATTTAGAATATTCCCGACACCCTAAACATTTTTCCTTTCTTAGGAATCATATGAAGCATTGAGATAAGATTTCTGCATGTCGTCACTAGAAATACTAGAAAGCTAAATTATTCTGGAAAGTGTTTAGGGGAAGCCCCTTCACCTCCCACAGAAAAATCCCCGTTGGGGAACATACCAAAAATCCCTTAAACGTCCGCCATCTTGGAATTTTCAGAACAAATTAATTTCTTCCTAATATTTTGTCGGTTGAACAGGGAAAGCTAATTTCTTCTGGAAAGTGTTAAGAGGACCTCCCTGGCCTACCACAGAAGAATCCCTTAAAATCACCCTGGGAAACATTCCAAACATCTCTTAAACATCCGCCATTTTGAATTTTTGGAAACAAATTTATTTCTTTTAACTAGAATCATAATTTATTTTTTAAAGTGCTAAGGGACCCCCTGATCTCGCACAGAAAACTTCCTTGAAATTCTCTTTGGGGAACATGTCTTAGATCCCTCAAAAATCCGCCACTTTTGATTGTTCAAATACATTTAATTCCTGGAAATGGTATGTCAGTTGTAGAAGTAAACAAATCCGAACAAAAACACCAGAGGTGCAAAAAGTGGAGCCAAGTTCTTTAGCCCTAAAAAGGTGTGAAATGGGAGACGGATGAGCCAAGTTCCTTGGTGACAGCATGTAACAGGAACAAAGGAACTTGGCGCGAGCTGGCAACAGCCTTAGGGTTGGTGGCGGTGGACGTAGTGGGCTTTAGGATCCCCACCACCCTTATAGCTTGAGGATCATGAACCTTGCC